>CAUYSK010042730.1:0-11619 GCA_963575035.1 Avahi laniger | reverse complement strand
GATTTGCCCTATCTTTCTACGGTGCGTTGGCTGTCACAGGGACAGGTGTTGGCCAAAATTGTATCTCTGTGAGAATAGATAGTTAAATTTTATGAAGAACAGAATCAGCAATGTGAATTATTGAAAGATTTCTATAGGAATATAGCATTTCTGTGCGATATCATGTCAAATCAAAATGACTTGAATTCATTTCTTTGCAAGGTAAAACTAAGTCTGTATATGATATGCGGCAAAAAAAAAAAATCCAAGCATTTTGAAAAAGGCTTCTTTCAAAACACGTCTTTAAAAGAAAATTTTGGATGAACATTTTCTCCAGTTAGCAAAGGTTACTCATGAGCAGGATGATATATGTGAATCATTTGAAGAATATGCAGCCGTTACAGACCTATTAACTGGAAAATGCGATGAAAAGTTCTCCGACTTTGAGAATCATGACATCACATTCAAATTAGTATTTCGGCCTCACCTAGTTGATATCACCAAGGCACCTAAAGAACTACAGATGGAATTGATTGAGCTCTCAATAAATGACATTTTAAAGTCATTGTTTGATGCTAAGAAAGATCTCATTGAAATATGGAAAAATGCAGTAGAATACTCATGCCTTTGGCAACATTCCTGAAAAATGCTTTCTTGTTTTTCAACCACTTATTGCTGCGAATCTACATTTTCCTACCTAACCCAAATCAAGATGCTCTTAAGGTCACAAATGACTGATACCCATCTAGAAGATCAACAGAAACTGTGGACCTCCATGATGCAACCAAAAATGTTCAAATGCTTTCCAACAGAAAGCAGACACAACAAAGTCATTAAAAGGTTCACTTTAAAATTAACAGTGTCATTTTTTTTGAAATTATTAAGTACATAGTAGTTTAAATAATGTAACTTTTAATTATTGAAGTTTCTTGAATGCAGCCTTATTCGGTTACAGCTAAATTAATATGGCCTTCCAACATGAAAAGTTTCCCCACGCCTGTTTTAAGAAAAAACAGATAAAATTTTCCAAAATGGTTGTACTATTTTTCATTTCCAGCAGCAGTATATGTGATTTCTGGTTGCTCTGTCATCATCAGCAACAATTTCGTATTTTCAATCTTTTAAACTTAGGGCACTGCAATGGGTGTGCCACGTAGCTCTTTATAGCTTTAATTTGCATTTCTTGATGCAATGTTAATGATGTTGAGCATCTTTGAAGGAGCACGTGTTGGCTACTTGTATATCTTCATTTCTGAATTGCGTGTTCAAAATGTTTTGCCTATTTTATCAGATTGCTTGGTCTTTTATTGTGGAGGAATTTATATATTCTGGACACTAGTCCTTTGTCAGTTGTACATATCATGAACATTTTCTCCCATTCTGTGGCTCACCTTTTCATTTTCTTAACAGTCTTGCTAAAGGAAATCATTTTGTTTTGATAAATTCCAAATTATATTTTTGTCTTTTGTTGGTCATGTTTCTGGTGTCCTATTAAGGAAATATTTCTCCTATATTTTCCCTGAAGTTTTATAATTTTATAGATTTCACATTTAGGTCTATAATACATTCTGGGTTAATTTTGGTGTACGAATGAAGTAACTTTTTTAAAGATGAACATCCAGTTGTCCCAGCACAATTTGTTGAAAAACTTTTCTTTGCCTATTGAATTACCTTGTCACTTTTGTTGAAAATCAATTATATCCATATGTGAGAGTCTATAAATTAGACTATTGTGTTCCCTGTGGAGTCATTTCTCTCCTTTTGCTGATACCACATTGTCTTCATCACTGTAGATTTATGAGTCTAAGATCACATAGTCTATGTCCTCCAACCATTTGATGTTAAACCTTTTTACAACCAAATTCCTGCTGCCCCTGGAATTTCACGATGCCAAGTTAGAGACTCGGCCCTCCAGAAATGAAGGCCTTTTCATGAAGGATTTCATTTCAATGCCACTCTCTTCATTGGATCAGATGGGAGGTTTTAGAAAGTCCTCCATAGTTTTGATGAATCAAGCGGATATGAGAGAAATATAAAACTAGAAGTTTCCACGTCAATTATTAAAGTCATTATATGATTCTATCATACTAGAAAGTTTCTGCACATTTAATACATATGCAGTCCACAAATGTGCCTAGTCCAAAAACAAAAGGAGGACCCTAAGTTTCCTGGAGATCGTCAATTTTATCACACTTCCTTCTTATTCAAAAAAAAGTAACTGTTCCAGGGCCACGTCTTACTGTTTCTAGGGAAACATCCTTCCATACCTCTGAATTCTGGCCAGGCTAATTTCAGGAAGCCATTACAATGACTTGATTCAGCTGGAGCTGGCTCACCCACAGGATGCCAGATGGCCTAAAGGCAATAGCTGAGGACTTAAGAATAAAGCCATCTAAGAAGTTACCCATTAATTCTGCAAATTAATGCAGGAGAGTGAGCTTTTATTGCTGGAAATCAAGATGTTGCACAAGCATCTTTACATCTGTGCCTGCGAACATTTGCACATGTGTAAGCTGTTATCCTAAGGGTAAATTTATATCGTTAATTAGATCAGCATTATGCAATAACACTGAGTCTCTAGTGCTTGTGTTTAAATATCTCTTTACAAGTGCGGAGGAGAAATATCTAATTTAGATGCTACGGTCCAGCTGTCATTGTCAGATTCAGAATTATTTTGTTTCTAAAATTCTACCTGAAACATACATGTTGAAGCTCACTGTGAACCCTCAAACCATAAAGCTTGACAGTTATTTGTAACCGACTGGCCATAAGGTGGTAATAAGGAAGCCTGACCAAATCATGCATAAGCTGTGAAACAAGTTATCTGCCCCTATAGGTGGGCTTTTATGTAGTCATTGCATTAATATTTTAGGTTATCATCACATTATCTTGATACATTATATATTTGAGAATGAAGTATTTATATGAGTGAAAATTTAGAAATTATTACTTCATCATTCAATTAATTGATTTATTCATTCAAAAAATACATATTGAGCACTTATTTAGATGCTAGGCACAATGACAAAAAGAACCAACAACTCCATTAATACTAATGAGCTTGGCTTCTAGGAGATTTGTTTCACATAGAGTTTAGATGATAGATTGGCAGGTATGGTGCCTTGACATGGATCCCCTGGAAGATATGTGTGTAGCAGAACTATAGTCAGGAGTCACTTAATGATGGTGGTATGTTTTGAGAAATGCATCATTAGGCAATGTCATCATTGTGTGAACATCGCAGAGCATACACACACAACCTAGATGGCACAGCCTACTACACACCTAGGCTATATGGTGTAGCCTATTGCTTCTAGGCTACAAACCTGTACAGCATGTGACTCCACTGCATGCTGTAGGCAATTGTACCACATTGGTAAGTATTTGTGTATCTAAACATATCTAAAGACAGAAAAGGTACAGTAAAAACACAGTATTATAATGTTATGGTATTACCGTTGTACATGTGGTCCATCATTAATCAAAACATTGTTATGTGGCACACAGCTGTATTCAGTCTTCTACATTTATAACTATTCCACATTATACGTTAAGTTACAACTCCTGACACTTATTAGGTATTCAAGCATATCCAGACACGTACAAATAATAGTGTGCCAAGTCCTCTGGGAAAAAATATCAATCATCTATTCTTAGAATTCATTTTTCTCCATTTGTCTTTGGCTTTTGATATAGCTGATAATTCTCATTTTGAAAAATGTCCTCACTTACTCTCCAGGATCTTAACTTGTTTTGGTTCTATTCCTACATCAAAAGACTTCTTCAGAGTTTTATTTTGTTCCTTTTTCCTCATTTTCTTAAACTCTAAATATTGTATTGACCTAGGTCTATCCTTTAATATTGTCTGTCTTCTAAGTCACTTCATATTATTATCACTTAGTGTTATGTCCTCAATATCATCTACTTCTTTATAATTACTTCCAGATACATATCTACCTTGGACCTGCTTACATTTCTACTTACTTGAATGCTTAATGGGGCATATCAAACTTAAAATTTGACTCACACCAAATTCCAGGACATTTTGCTTTCTGTTTTCTCTCACTATAGTCTTCCCAAGATAAATGCATGGCTTGCTCTATCACTTTGTTCTGATCTCTAAACAAATGCCACCTTCTCTAGGAGGATTTCCCAGGTCACCTTATAAAAAATAGCACCATCTTCATCCTCCCACCTGGTATAGTACTTCCTATCTTTCTTACCTGACTTTACATTTCTTCAAAACAATTGTCACCAACTGACATATTATACATGTATTTGCTTATTGTCTCTTTCCACCAACTAAAATGTAAGCTCCATGAGAGTGGGGTCTTTGTTTCTTGCTGTAATACTGGTGCATAGTACAGTGCCTGGAAAGTAGTTGGAACTCAATAAATATTTGTCAAATAAATGACTAAATTTGTAAATAATTTCTTCTAAGTCTCTAGCTATCTATCTGTCAGATTCTTACATTTTGCATGCTGTACTGATTTGGGATTATAATGTAAAAGTGAAGAGGAAACAAGAACAACATTTCTGGATACCTAAAACCTAAAACTTAACTTTGTACAATGTCCAGTTTAAAACAAGGCAACAAACTAGAATATTGAGAAACATAGGTTTTTTTTATAAAATCCAATAAACAGTTATATTTTCAGAGATGGAAAAATCCATGCAGTTGTGTTAGTCAGAAATAACCATGTGAACAGTGCAAATAGCTTAGAAAAATAAAAGAAATCAATTAAGATATGTTTTTAACCCTGATAGGGTAGGAGCTATAGGAGACAAAAAGAATTCAGCTTAAACATAGGATCTGATCTAAGGGTTTTCCCGTACAGAAGATGATACAGCATATAAAGAAGTTTGAGTTCCATAAGAGACAGCAGAGCATGGTGGTTACAATGTATTCTCTTCTTTGGATTTAGACATATCTGAGTTTACATCTAACACTCCCTCTTGATGAATATAAGAACTTCTAAGTGCTATTTATCCTGGCCTCAAATTGTTGATCTGTAAAACAGTACTGGAGAATAGCTATGACATATAATAGCTATAAGAATCAAATTAGATCATAAACATTAATAATTTAATACAATACATGGCAGATATTTAGAGTTCAAAATACTGTGGAATAGTACTAGCAAAATTCAACTAACTGCAATATGTTTTATTATTTAAATAATTTCTAAAAGCTTTTAAAAATGGTATTTATGGAAAAAAATCTATAATTTACCAAAATCATGTTTGTGCTTGATTATCTGCTGAGTTTTCCTAACACTGGAGGTACTTTATAAAAGGTGAATGTTTTCTGTTTATCAGTTCTATCAATTCTTTGTACTGCATAAACTGAAACTCTCCCCTGTGCAATTTTCCTACAGCAGAACTATAAACAGCCTACTCTGTTGTGAAAAACAATGTTAATTTCAGCATGTAAAGTGTCTGCCCATAAATCCAATTCTGTGTAAGTCAAAATACTAACTTTACCACTAAGATTTAAGAAACAAGATTGTGAGCAAACTTTTGATTGTCTAAAAACCCAGAGGCGAGAGCAGAGTGAAGGAGGTTAGTGGATGGGATCAGAGATGTTTCAGTGGCAGATCTGACAGAACCGAATCTATCATCATGATCATCGCACATGACGCCGACTTCCGAGCATCCACGGCTGTGTCACATGTGAACCCCTGGAAATTCGGTCACAGTCACACACCAACACCAGTTTCTCTGCAGCCCCACTACCAGACGAGTATTCCAGTCTATGCAACCTTTCACAGAGCACATTCGACGCAGCTTCAACTCCACAAACTCACTCATTTTAATTCTACATCAAATATTCGCTGAGTATTTCACTTATTCTTTGCAAGCCACTGGGCTATATGCTAGAGAAATGCATGCTGTCCTCAGACGTTACTAATGAGTGAGACTGATAAGAAGCGAATAAACCAATAAATGAATAATTCTTTTGGTAAGAACTGTAAAGCAGAGAGAGAGTATAAAATATCATAATGTCATACGCTGCGGTCCTTAAGAGCGATTTTAATTACACTGCCAGTTATCCAAAACAGCATTATCACCAACAAAGCCACACTCCTTTGAGGCCATCGCAGAGACCCCGGTGGGGTGAAACAAAGTGACCTTTCAGGAGGATACTTGACCACTTTGCTCTCAGCGTGGCTATCAGTTCAGTCCTGCAGTGTGACGTGTGCACGTGTTAGGAGGAGGTGGGAGGGGTGGGCAGCAGGAGAGAAGGAGAGAAGAAGGTGAATAGAGCTATATTCTTCCATCAATTCAGAAGGCTATTCGCTTCATCCTTCAGATCCCACAGACCTGACACAAGTGCCCTTTCTGAGCAATTACTACTAATGATATATAGACACTGTTTTTATACAGTTTCCCTTCATACATTTGCCTGTTTCCTCTAGTTTATTTAGAAATTTATTCTCTTAATTTTTGTTCCTATAAAATGTACTTTTGGAAATTATTTTCGGAGTGAAAGGTGTAGTTCCTCTTCCACAATTACATGTTCACACATGGTTCTCATTGCGTTTCCCCAGGCATCCGGTGAGAAAGCACAGTCAGTCCTATGGAGAACACACAGGTTCCACATCCCGGGATTCAATGGATCATGGGCCACAATTTTTTTTTAAAAAAAACAATACAAAATAACAATACAACAATATAACATAATAGAAATTTTAAAAATATAGTTTAACAACATTTATATAGCATTTACAATGTATTAGGTATTGTAAGTAATCTAGAGATGATTTTAAGCACACAGGAGAATGTGAGTAGATTTTATGCAAATATTACACCATTTTTTACAAAGATTTTGAGTACCTGGGGATTTTGGTATCTGTGGAGGTCCTGAAACCAATCACCTGTTGATACTGAGAGATAACTGTACGGGATTTAAAACAGAAGCATCTAACTGTCATAATGCAAATACTTCTGCAAATAATGCAAATACTTCTGACTTCTGCTTAATTTTCAAAGTAGAAATTGTTGGGTCCTTCTTTACTGACTTTGATTAAATATGCACACCTTATTTCCATCACTTCCAAAGTATAAAGAAAAACACACACAGATCTTTTCTTAGGAAATCCTTCTTTCAAGGATTAGGGTGCTTTTGACCCACAAACTCCAAAATAAAGTCCTATTCTTCTCCAATCAATACCTCTAAACAAAGAATGTGAGCACTTAAAAAAAATCCCACCTGGACACAACTCTTACCTGCATCTCTTGACAAAAGGAAGCCAATGGCCCAAAGAGGATCTGACATTGCTCATCAGCAGTGTATGGCATCCCTGGCAGCTTAGAGGGAACCAGCACAGAATTGACACTCTGAGGATTTGTTTGTAGCAAACAGTTACTGGCCTTTGACCTGACAATATGCAGATATGTATAAAAGTTTGAATTTAATGTAAAAACCTGTTAGCATAGCAACAAGAAACATTTTTATAGTATCAAAAACATCTTTTTACTTTTACTTCTAAGTGCTTCTATTGAATGCTCATAGAAATCATTTTATATATGAAAATCATTTATTTACAATTATTTAAGAGATAATAAATTATAATAATGTTCAAGTTAATAGAACATTTTGGCTTATAAAGCATGTTCATATGTATGTTCATACATATAAAGCATTTGTAAATTATAGAAGCTCAGACTCAGAGAGT
Source organism: Avahi laniger (assembly GCA_963575035.1). Classification (NCBI taxonomy): domain Eukaryota; kingdom Metazoa; phylum Chordata; class Mammalia; order Primates; family Indriidae; genus Avahi; species Avahi laniger. The sequence continues at coordinate 3,961 of CAUYSK010042730.1, read as the reverse complement.
AATTTGACCAAAAGTAATGTGTGAATGTAAGAAATCAGCTATACTTGGGGATTTAAAGAATGTATGGAAAGCATTCTCAATTAATATTAACAGTGAAGATATTTTTGTATTTGACATTGTAATACAATTCTGCATATAACTTGTATACAACTTTGTAATTTGATCAGAGTCCTGATCATGTGAAGGCAGTCATGTGAAATCATGTATGTTCCTAAGGAACTCATTAGGAACAACCAAGGGCTACTGACCAGCTACTAATGGTGTGTTCAAAATGTCACATGTTCTGAGTGCTGTTCTCTATTACAACAAAGAGCATGCACACAACATACTGCAAATATTTCAGGACAGAGATATGGTAATGTAATAAACATTTTATAGATTTTAATATCCATTTAATAGAATAAATAGGCTTAAATATTTAAAGGGTATGGAAAAATGAATAAAGTTCATTTGAGTAGTGAATGTAACCAGCTTGGTGTTCCTATATTTCTTAGTTAGACTTGTTTTGGATACCTTAAGCATCTCTCTAACTACTTTTCATATCACCTACTGCTTCAGCTGCTTATTCTATTATCAAAGGAATAAGTAAAAAAAACAAGGGCTTTCAGATGAAAATTAGAATACTAGGAATATTTTTCATTTTTTTTCCAACCAGACAGAAGCTAAGTGTTACTCCCATTGAATAGGGAAAAGAAGAGAATCAAAGATTATTATAAGGGTGAAAACTATTTATTAATGAAAAAGATTAAAAGTGTAGAAGTATCATAATGGAAAGGTGGAGATTTTATTAGAGGAGCTCTTTGTGATAACAACAGATGTGTTGGGTGAACAGCAGTGAGAATATTTCCACCAGGAAACACTTAAGAGGTAATTAGACACTGTGATAGATTCTTTTTATTATTATAATAATTCTTCAATCACACAGATCATCTTGACCATTCTTTTATTTAAAAAATATGGAAACTAAAAGCAAATAATGCATCCCAATCCACACCATGAGTCAATGGAAGAGTCAGGATTGGAATTAAGTGCCCCGATTTCTATGCAGGTGGCCTCTCCACTTGGCCACGCTGTCCTCCCTGGCGGGCAGAGGATGCGGGCGCGTACAGACATTCGCCGTGCAGCAAGAACAAGTGACCTCAGTACCTGAGAAATCTTTCCAAATCTTCCTTGCTACACCGAGACCATGAAACATCGCCAAGATTTTGTCCTTTAATCCATTCACCAGACATGATGTGAAGACCATCAGCACACGATGGGTGGTCATTGTCATGATTAATGCCCATGCTGATTCCGAACATAATTAAAAATTTAAAAATTACATGAAGAAATGTTACTTTTTAACTTTTCATAGCTGCAGATAAATTACAGTTAAAATGCTTAAAATATTGGGAGAGAAATTTGTTTTAAAAGAAATTTAAAAATAAAATTAGATTTCAGATTAATTTATTTTTAAAATCATTTTTATTTTATTTAAATCATTTATTTATTTACATTTCCCCAATCAGCCTACAAAATGACATGTTTAGGCCACCTACATTGAAATGATCTATAGATATACTTTTTGTATATATGAAACTCAGAAATAATAAATTTCTATTTAGTATATATGAAACTCAGAAATAATAAATTTCTATTTCTATTCTTGCTCTTGTCTGAATCAAATTTTCTTCAAAATCTGAATTGAAGCCACATTAGACTATTAATTTCCTATTATATCTTCACTATCTACTTCATTAAATCATCTTCTTCCACCTACTACATATAACACAAACTGTCCTGTGAAACCTCCTGGCCTTTCTTATCTTTTCTAGCGAATCCTGAATCTGTTGAAACATCATTCTACAGCAGCACAATTCACAACTGCAAAGATGTGGAAACAACCCAAGTGCCCATCAATCCATGAGTGGATTAACAAAATGTGTTATATGCATGCCATGGAGTTCTACTCAGCCACAAAACACAACAGTGATCTAGCACCTCTAGTATTATCCTGGATAGAGTTGGAGCCCATTCTACTAAGTGAAGTATCCCAAGAATGGAAAAATAAGCACCACATAAGCATCAAATGGATATTAACTGATTAACACTTAAAAATCTGACTTATTTCTAAATGGGTATCCTAGAATACCTTAAACTCACTATGTCTGAAGTCTGCCCATCTTATTTTCTCTTTCAAATCTCTATTTACTCCTTTATTCTCTTGCTCTCTTTTTTATGCTATTGCTTCTCACTAAATTCTGCCAAATAAAGAATCTTCAGGTCATCATTTATTTTTTCCTCCCTGAATTATTATCTGATTTATTTTATTTACTGAGTGTCAGACACAAGTCCTGCTTTCTAAATATTTCCTTCAAGTGTCATCTGCCTTCAATTTCAATTGTTACTATTAAAGATGATTTCATGATATTCTTATCACAGTACACAGAGTCTTGACAATTACTGTGATACTCTGAGTCCTGTGTCTCTAATCTTTATCAGCATTTCCCTTCCCTTCCTGCTCCACTCCTCAGTGAGATCTATTTAAAACTCAGTCTGACTAGACACTCCTCTGTTTTCTCATTACCTATGTGGCAATTTCCAGCTCTTTAACGTGACGCAGAGTCCCTTCGTCTTCTCCCATGTCATTTATTGCATTTTCGCTTCAGCAAAACCAAAGAGTTGTAGTTTCCCAACATTATGTTGTTTCTCATTTTCTTATAATTATTATTTAGCATTTCCTACGTATTATACATAGGAAATACATGATAATATGCATCATATTATAAATTTGAGTTAAACAATCCTGTGGGGCAGGAATGATCATAACATCCATTCTGCTGATGAGAAGAAGCAGCTTGCTCAAGATTACACAATGAGAAATTGGAAAGCGATAATGTCTGAACTGAAGTGCCTGGCTCTAGAACTCAGGTGATTAATCATTCCACATTGACATCTATGAATTTCATCCCACAACCCATACCCTGTCCAAAGTGCCTTTCCTTCAGCTTCTTTGCCTGGACGAATTCTATTTAATCTTCAAGATTAATGCAGGTTACTTCTAGGAGGTGTTCCTTCCCTAATCCCTGCCTTACCTGTTTGTACTGCCTCTTTTTCCCACCAAAGGATTCTGTAAATAATATTGCTACAGTGTTTTCTACATTGCATTGTAAATTTGTACTTTTCGTTAACTCTAAATTCTTGAGGACAAGGTCTTTTTCTTCTCTCTAGGAGCCTAGTATATAGCAATCACACTCTGCAACCCATGCTGAAATGCTGAAACAAGCCATCATATAAAATCTTTTCTATTTCAGGAAAAGAATCCATATAATCTCCTATGAATCCTCATAATGAGGTGAGCAAAATAATTACTTGTGAATGAGGGTTAATGCTGAAGCAGAAGAAAGAAGAAAGCCTGTTTTTGCATATGCCAAGTCTGAGATGATGGCAGGGTAGTCCATTGTTCATTTTTCTCCTTCAGTTATTGTCTAGATAACAAATAAAATTGTCTTTCATAACGAAACATTTATAAGAATATCCATATTGTATTTTAAAACACTAAATTAAAAGAAATATAGAGATTGCTAAGGGAAATCACTAGACTACCTTATTTTCTCAAATCAAAATAATTTTTTTAAGACTGCCAAACTACTTTTATTAAGATGAATTAAAAATTTGAATCAAAATTGTTACAATTAAATATATTTTTGAAAGAGGAAAATGATAGGGAAGGAATGAATTCCATCCACATCATTAATGAATTAAGACTAATTATATCACCATGTCGGCTAACTTTGACTATGAAAATTCTGTTCTAGTTGGTTATCGAAAAATGGCGGAGTAGGGGAGACCTCCTGGCTCTCTGCTCCCACAGTGGGAGGTGAAGAACACGGACACCCACACGCGAGTGAGGCGCTCTCCTACAGGATCGGCTTTGCGAAACTGCAAAGAAGCAGCGAGGGACAAACAGCGGCGCTGATAA
>CAUYSK010042723.1:0-13161 GCA_963575035.1 Avahi laniger | reverse complement strand
CCCTCGCTGCTTCTTTGCAGCTTCGCAAAGCCGATCCTGTGGGAGAGCGCCTCACTCGCGTGTGGGTGTCCGTGTTCTTCACCTCCCACTGTGGGAGCAGAGAGCCAGGAGGTCTCCCCTAATCCGCCATTTTTCTCCCCTCTATATTACCTTCTTGTGTCTGTCCAAATGCTTTTGCCACTTTTTCATCTCCATGTCTTTGCTTAAATTGTGGTCTCTATACTTGAAATTCCCTTACCTTTACTTCTTCTTACCTTTCTTAGTTCTGCCCATTCCCACAACCACAGCTCAGATCCTATCTCCTCCCAAATTTTTCACAATTACCCCATCTAGATTAAGTTTTCTAACCTTTTACCTCCCATAGAACATTCTTTGGCTCTTATCATAGCAGCTACCACATTCTATCTCAGGAGAGTTACTCATCAGGGGATTTGGCTCCCTGACTAATTTGTAGGGCCCCTCTTCCCATGCTAGGACAGATTCTATTTCCACCCATCCTTTCCTCTCAGCATAGCCTAACATAGGATCTGCAGCATAGTAGCCCCTCATAAATGTTTGTATATTCATTCATTCATTTGTTTTTTTCAAAAAATATGTATTGAGTACGTATTATGTACCATGCACTGTGCTAGTTATTGGGGATACATCAGTAACTAGCACAGCAGTCAAATATCCATACGTTCATGGTATCTACATTCTATTATAGGATAGAGATAATAAACAAATAAATATATCATATGTAAAGTAGCAATAAGTGCTATAAAAAAGTAAGGCAAGGTAAGAGGGATAGAATGACACAAGTAAGATCTAGTTGGAGAATCAGGAGAAGCTTCTCGGAAAAGATGATACTTGAGTAGAAATCTAATAACATAAAAAAGGGAATTAGACATGAGGGTATCTGGAGACAGAGTATTTCAAGCTGTGGGGACAGCAAGTCTAAAGGTCCTGAGGTAGGAGCATGCAAGGAGGCCGGTATAGCTGAAGCAGAGTGAGTGAGAAAGCAGGTGTTAGGAGACAAGGTCAGAGAAGTAGTGGAAAGCCAAATAACTTAGAGCCTGTTGAACTGAACTGAGTTAAAAATAAATCAAGAAAAGTGAAGATGGAAGACTGATAGAATAGAAGCAGAGCTTGTTGAAAGAATCCTGGGTCCATGGCCAATGTAATCTCTATGGCTCACCTCAGGCACAGGGCCTTCACCTTGTAGGCTTAGCTCCTCCATTTTTGCTCACTGAGCTTCAGGTATCCACCCTATTTCCCAGGTGCCTCTGTCCCAGGTCAAGCCACGGGCTTTGACCACACTGGACATGCCCACAGTTCAACTCTCTGAAAGCTGTTTGAGGCAGGACACTCGCAGTGCTCTATTTTATCTTTTTTTTCCTTTTCTTTTTCTTTCTTTATTTTTTTTGCTCTGCTTTGTCCATGTTGATTGTACTTTTTTCTTTTTTCTTTCTTTTTTTCTCACAGCCCTCTGTTTTCTAAACTGAATCAGAGACTCAGAGAAGATTTCTGAAATTGACAGGTTATTTGGCTTTCCCTTTGTTAAATCAGTGAAACTCTCGGTTATCTTCTCGGTCTGTGTAAAGAGCAGCATTCTCCCTTCAAATGGGTCTCAAAACCTGAATAAAAGTGCCTAATAACACTCTTCTTGGGCAAGGTCAGAAGTGGACTATAACTCCATTTTGTGGCAGGTGTTCAGTGGAGAAGTATAGAAAAGAGATGGAATTGAGTCTTGCATAGTCCTGGTGTGTTGCACCAGAGGAAGTAGTGAGGAGGAGAAGGACGAAAGACTCAGACCACAAGTGGCAATGTGGCTATTTCTGTTACCAGCATTTAGTATCGGTGCTTGTTCAGTCACAGGAAATTGAACAGCAGATCTGTAAGATGGGTGGAACCCCATTAGACATTAGATCCCTCTGTCGTAGACAGAGTTCTAGGATCTCTCATGGGTAGAAAGAAAGAGCTTAAGCTCTACATCCTTCCTAGCTGCTTGGAATTGGCAATTGGGACTAAGTCATTGGTGCTTGGCCCTCTGGCTGGCTGAAACCTAGATGGGAGGCGGGGGGCTAGGTAGAGGAGATATTCATGAAAGACAGACCTGGCCTCAGGATTTACCCTGGTGTAGGATACAGCTCAATGAATGTGAAGAGGATAAAGCAAAGCTTGCAAACTTGTAATAATTATCCTAAGGGCCTGAAGTCATGCATGTTTGGCCAGCATAGTGTTTTAAAAAATATATTAACATGATGAATTTTACATGGGGTATGAACTCTTGAGTCCTTGTTGTCTTATACCTGCTGCCCAGGAGCCAGCATGTTCAAGGGTTAAGAATACTGGGGCTCATGTGTTAGATAGCCTGTATCTGCCACTTTCTAGCTGCCCTTCAGTTTCGTCATCAGTTTCCTCATATGGTAAAGATGATAGGGCTAGCTCATAGGGTGTTTGTGGGAAATTAAAGAGTTAATGTAATAAACTTCCCATAGGTGCTATTTTATTTGCCTGACCTCTGAAAGCATTTGAGTTTTCAACCTTTCGTACAAAAGGAAGACCTATGGAGTTGGCGACAAAAACACTTCACAGAAGAAATATTGTTTGATGTGGGCCTTAATAAAAGGAAAGTGGGGAGGGGCAGAGAGACTGACAAAAGCAAAATCATGGATGCATAAACCCACTGCCTATCTTTCCTGGGAAGAAAGTAGTTTTGAAGATTACAGCAGAAGTGCTTTCTGGGGGAATGGCAGGAGGGTATCTGAAAAGGAGGTCAAGGATGGATTGTGGGAACAGTGTGAAGAAGAGGCGAGAATGACCGACCGAAGCCCGTGCACCACTGCATCCCTGCATCCAGTACCTACCCACCACCACCGCCACCATGCCCAAGAGAAAGGCCGAAGGGGATGCTAAAGCAGATAAAGGCAAGGCAAAAGATGAGCCATAGGGAAGATCTACAAGGTTGTCTGCTAAACCTGCTGCTCCAAAGCCAGAGCCCAAGCCTAAAAAGGCCCCTGCAAAGAAGGGAGAGAAGGTACCCAAAGGGGAAAAGGGAAAAGCTGATGCTGGCAAGGAGGGGAATAGCCCTGCAAAACATGGAGATGTCAAAACAGACCAGGAATAGAAACCTGAAGATGCTAGAGATGTCAAGTGAAGTGTATATAGTTTTGGCAACTGTGTGCTTCTAGTGACTGTACATTTTGAAATACTACTTTTATCAAGTTTTATAAAAATGCAGAATTTTGCTTTACGTTTTTTTAAGCTATATTGTTAGCACACAGAACACTTCATTGTTTTTTGGGGAAGGGACATATGCCACTAACAGAATGTCTCCAAATCTAGATTGATGTGGGGAAAACACCTTCCCCTTCTAGTTTTGGGAAACTTCCTCTTGGCTCTCAGGAGGAGGGATTCCCTGATGTTGACACTTAGCCACCTTGGCACAAACGGCTTGTGGTATGAAAAACTAAAATTTGTTTTTATGTCCTCTTCTCCCTTTCTGCTTTCAGCATAGTCTTAACTCCCATAAAGTCAGACATCTGTTTGGACCAGACCCCCAATAATTGGTTAGCAGTATGTCAAGTAATCTGGACTTTCCAGTGACACCACTGATATGGCATCCCTTAAAAGAACAGCGGTTCCATTTCTAGATTGTGGATCTTCAGATAAATTCTACCATTTTCGTCTCATTTCTTGAAAGTCAGGGTCATCTCACGAAAAATTGTTAAACAACATGCTAAATGTGAAATGTCAACCCTCACTCTAAACTTTCCCTGTTCAGAGCATCAAATGAAGACTGCATTGGGTTTTATAGCGGCTTTCTGATTTTGGTAGTCCATTGAAGAAGGGAGCTTGAAAGTTGTTGTATACCATTAATAATTGTCTGCTCATGTCCTGCCTGAAATGCCATGATTGTTTATGAAATGTATCTTTAATAAACCTGGATACTGTTTGGCTTGGGGAAAAAAAAGATGAACTGTGAAGAACCTGCTATGCCCTGCCCAGCTGTTTCAAAAAGACATTTGAAATTCATTGCTGCTTTTACTATGAAAATGTTGGGGCAAGACATCATTCATTTCATCACCCACTGCTAACCAAAGACTTACTTCCTCCTTTATGATAGTAAGCTTAATATAATTGATTATATCCAACTTTTTTCTTGGCTATGAGGGAGCTTAGAGCCAAATGTAAAACTCAATTAGCCCTTTGATCTTCATCTTATATTTTTCTTTTCCTTGGTCCTCATTTTCTGTTTGTATTCCATTATTATTTTAAGTATTGATACTTTATTATATGTTTAATGAGATATTGCTATAAGTTTCTGCCATTCATTTGTGGGGAAAAGTAGATTCTAAATACACTGATAAATAAAAAATAAACGATTTGAGCTTTATCCTTTAAACAATGGGGAACTATGGAAAGTTTAAAAGCAGAGTGACATGATTTGGCCTACATTTTAGAAAGACAATTCTGACTACATTGTGGAAGATGGTTACAGAAGGGTGAGATTAAAAGTGGAGAGACCACTTAGGAAGTTGTTTCAAGTGGGAGGAGATTAGGGCCTGACTCCAGGTAGTGGAATGGAGAGGATAGGATAGAGATAGTAGAAATTGGAGACAAGATAGAATTGATATGATGTGGAGACTGGATATAGGGAGAGAGGGAGAAGAAGGAAGCAACTAAGTAGACAGTGGTTAAAGTAGGCAGAATTCTAAGATGGCTTCTGGGACTTTTGCTATGTGGTATTACTCCCATGATTATGTTACATTACATGGCTAAGGAGATTTTTCAGATATAATAACGGTTATTAATCAGCTGACCTTAAGAAAGTGAGATTATTCAGGTGGGACTAACCTAATCACACAAGTCCTTTGAAAACAGAGAGTTTTCTCTAGCAGGAAGCATAAGAGGAATTCAAAGAGATTCTAAGTCAGTGGTATTTGAAATAAGGGCAGTTCTCTATTTCTGACATGGAAGAGGCCATAGGGAAATACATGAGAGTGTCCTGTAGGAGCTGAGAGTGACCCTCAGCTAATAGCCAGCAATGAAACAGGGACCTCAGTACTACAACCATAAGGAATTGAATTCTACCAACAATCTAAATGAACTTGGAAGTGAATTCTTCCTCAATCTCCAGATAAGAATCTAGCTGGCTGACATCTTGATTTCAGCATTGTGAGACCCTAAGCAAAGAATCCAGCTAATCCACTCAGACTTATGACATAAGAACCATGAGCTAATAAATGAGTTTTGTTTTAAACTGCCAATTTTGTAGTAATTTGTTACACATCAATAGAAATTAATAGAGTAGTTGAACAGAAACCTTTAGCACCCATATTACAATCATTTGGGCAACCTCTGATTTTAGCTGCAGCTGTAGTGGAGAGTTCTGACTTAGCTCTAGCTGCTAGTGTTCTACTTCAAGAACACAATGAACATCTTTTTGCATTCTGCTCCAGTGCCTTTTGTGATGCTGTGGAGCTTGCACAAAAGTAGCCTGTAAGTACAGGGAAAGTTAATGACCCCAGGGGCGACTCTCAATCAGTGGAGAAAGGGAACCAATGGGGTTAGGGGTATCTTCCAGTCTCTGAAAGATGTTCAGATAGACGTTCTGGGAGACATTCTGGTTGCTTCCCAGAGATCCTGGTGGAATAAATCCTCTGCTGTCTACAGTAGTGATCTCAAAAATGCATCTTTATATTAATTTTCCTCTTTCAGTGTCTCACTCTCTCTGCTCCCTCATTTATACTTCCTTGGATCACCTCCCAGATAAATTCTCCACTCCTAAATACTTGTCTCAGGCTCTGTTTTTGAAAGAACCAAAATAAGCCAGTGATGCTGTAAATTAATGGGTAGAATACTAGAAGGGAGAGCAGGTAAGGTGGTAGAAGGAGATATAATAAGTTCAGTTTTAGATAGATTGAATTTAATGGTCCTATAAAATAATAATTCATGGATTCATTCAATAAATATTTATTGGTCATTTATTTTGTGATATAGGAGGGATGAAGCAGTGAAAAAGGCAAACTAATCCTAACTCTTATGATGCTAACAACCTGACAGGGAAGGCAGACAATGAACAAGTTCTCTGAATATCTAAAGGACAAGTGCAGGGTGCTTAGACACATATACTAGATGAATCTAACCTAGTATCCATGATCTTAGAGGGCTTCCTATAGAAATCAACTTTTCAGATGAAATGTGAAGGATGAGAAAGCATTATCAGGATACACTGGGGGGCAGAACTGAAGGATAGAGAGAAGGAGGGGTCTAGGCAGAGGGAAACATATGTGCAAAGTCCTTAAGAGGTGTGACGGAAGTGAAGAGGAAAGGAGTATAGTACAAAGTAAAGTTGAAGAGATAGACAGGATCTGGCCTTGCCAGGGTGTGTAGGCTATGGCGTGGTTTTCTGTTTTATTCTAAGGACAATTGGAAGCCACTGAAGCAGGAGACTGCCATCATATTTGCATTTTAGAAACATCATTCTGGTTGCTTTGTGGATGAAGCTTCCTCGCAGCTCACCTCCTGCTGTACAGCCCAGTTCCTAACAGGCCACAGACTGGTACCAGTCCGCAGCCCGGGCTTTGGGGCCACAGCCTTATAGGACTGAGCTTGGCATTCGAAAGAGGATGCTTTTATTAAAAGAGGCACTCTGGAAAATCAAAGACACTCTATAGATCTCTAGACAGCAATGTTTTCTTGCCAACAAAGGGTGAGGCACTCCACATCACTCTGCTAATTAGAAGTAGGCCAAATCCGAAAGGACTCAAGACTCAGATACTGCCCCTAACCTCTTCTCCAGCACAGCTCTGATTTGGCCCAAATGTCAAGAAGACTGAGACTCAGTGGAAGGGCCCATGTCTGGGATCCAGATTCTATCCCAGTCACCAGTGTGCTGGAACTGACCTGTATCCACTAATGAGAGATAACTGTTTGATTTTCAGGAATTTTATGACTAATTGACAATATCATGGTAGCTTGAAATTGACCATGGTGGGAGAATTTACATCATGGATATTGGCAAATGCTACAAATCAGGGCTTCTTTCCTTCAGAGAACTGGCTGTTAAACATTTACCAGCACACTGCTAATCCCAGTCCTGCCACAGACTGCCCATGTGGCTTTTCTATCTGCATTCACACTCTTAGTGATCTCATTTATTCTTGTGGCTTTAAATACCAAGTATATTCTGAAAACTCCCAAACTGATATCTCCAATCCAAACCTCTTTCTTAGATTCTGGACTTATACATTATATTCATATAACCAACTGCCTATTTAACATTTCACATTTCCACTTAGATGTCTAATAGGCATCTTAAACTTAACATGACCAAAACTGAGCTCCCCATCTACAACCCCCTCACTATTCCTGCCACAAACTTTCCTCCTACTTTCTTGTCCATTTTAGCAAATGGCAACTCCTTCCTGTTGCTCAGGTCCAAAACATTGGTGTTTTCCTCAAATATTGCCTTTCTTTCACACTCCACACCCAATCCACCAACAAATCCTGTTTCCTTTACTTTCAAAACACAGAATCTCATTGCTTATTACCATCTCCCCTGCTACCACCCTAGTCTGTGCCACCACCATTTCTCACCTGGATCACTTGCAGTAGCTCCCTAACAGGTCTCCCTGCTTCCTCCATTACCCTCCTGCAGTCTATTCTCAACATAGCAGCCAGAGTTATCTCATTAAAATACAAGTCAGATCATATTAACCCTCTTCTCAAAATTCTCCAAAGGCTCCCCTAATAATTTGGAGTAAAAGCTAAAGACCCATAAGACCTTATAAGGTCTTCTCAGCTCATCTCCCTACTATTCCCTTTCCCTCCTTGCTAACTGCACTCCAGCCTCAAACATGTCAATCCTGCTTTCACCTCACAGCCTCTGCCCTTGCCTGGAATACTCTTCTGCTAGATACACACATTATTTGCTGCCTTATTTCAAGTTTTTCTTTAATATTGCCTGTAATTAAGGCACTTCTTAACTCCCTTATTTAAAATTGTAAATATTCTCCTACTCTGCTCCAGCACTCCCTGGCTCCCTTCTCTGCTTTCTTTTTTTCTTTCTTTCTTGGCACTCATCATCATCTGACATACTATGTTACTTTATTTATTTCATGTATTATCTGTCTCACAGACTAGAATGTAAGTTCCATGAGAGCAAGGGGTTTTCTCTATTTTGTTCATTGTTGTGTCATCACTGTTGTGTTATCAGTGCCTAGAACAGTGCTTGAAACATAGTGGATACTCAGTAAGTATTTGGATGAATGAATGAATACACTCTCTAATACCACTTACTATTAATACGTTGCACTATAATTTATATTTTCACAGTAAGGACACAGTAGGCAATTAATATTTGTTGAATGAAGCAATGACAAAACCCTTTTATTAATTGTAGAGCACTCAAGCAGTGCTTTATCATGAGGAAATGACCATCCTGTTCCACTTTAGACCACAAGGATGAGGGTGCTGTTTGCTGCTGCTACTAAGAACTGCCCCCACTCTTTTCACAAGAGGCAGCACTTCATTCTACCCTCCCCGCCACCTTAAAAATCAATTAAAGCCTTTTTTGTAACTGGCACTTTAAAGACAAGGTTTACAGATTCTGTTGTCAACCACATGGGAGCTCACTCTGTCATGTCCGATTTCTAAGTACCTGTCTGAACAGAGATGGCTCTAATTTAATCCCACCCCAGGGGTGACCTAATAGCTATAGCAATTTACATTTTCCAAATCATTTTGTGTCCATTGTTTCATTTGGTCCTCACACCAACCCTGTAGGCATCAACATCTTCACATTGTAGGTGAAGAACTAGAGGTGAGTTGACTAGTCCAGGGTCAGTTAGTGATAGGTCAGGGCTGGGATTCAGATTTCAAGCCTTTTGGCTCAGTTGTAAATGCCTTTGCAGACAATCTGACAAGAAAATAAACATATGAATAAATGAATATGCATCTCATAGCACTCTTAATTATCAGAGAGCATGCACATTAAGTGGAGTAATGAACAAGGACAGTACCCAAAGGCAGTTTTTCCACTCAACTCCTATACCATTAATTGTGTCTGTCATTGACTTGGAAGGAGCTCACCATATGCAGGCAATATAATTACATAAAGCCTCAAAACCAGAGTTAAAGATTTCCCAGAGTAAGACCCCCTGTTGCCTAGAAGCAGGGGAATTAGTGACTGCTGCTGGGGAGTAGGGAAGGAGAGGGACTAAGAGGAATCATTACCAACTTCCCCTCATTCCCCCACTCATTGAAACTGTGGGGAAACCAAGGAAGAAGCTTACCTGGAAAATCATTCCTTCATCCATTCGTTTGTTATGTCTTTCACTGATTTAATCATCCAGCAAGTTGTGTATTAATTGAGAACTTCCCAGCACAAATGCCTGCTAATGGGGGTTACAGCAAAGTAGTAATCTCTTGGGGAGCTTGGAGGCTAATAAGGGAGAGAAGATATGTACATGCATAGTAAGGACTAAAAGTTGAAAGCATTATTGTCATGGGAGAGGTGCAAAGAACGAGATGAGGGATTCCAAAGAATGACAGAACACATTGAAACTTGGGGAATAGGGAATATCCTTAGAGGAAGGGACCTGGTGACTGGGCCTAGATAAAATGTGTAGGATATGGGCTTGAGATTGTTAGGAAATGGAAGGGGGAGAAAACTATGGGGGAAATTGTGAGGCATGTCCTGAAAATAGTGGGAAGTTCAATGTGGCTGGACTGCAGGATACAAGAGAGGAAAAGTGGGCACCAAGGTTGCAGAGGAAGGTTAAGACTAGCTTCTGAATGCCACTGTGAGCACTCAAAACACCATGGGTTCACAGGGTGGATGGAGAGAAAGACAGTTCCTTCCAGCAAGATTTAAGCTGCCCTGTTCTGGCCCCTGATCCCTTCTAGGATAGCCTTCCCTCATGCCTTCAGGGAATAGGACAGCCCATGGTTTTCTCTTCATGTTCAGTTCAAGCTTATTTATACAAGTCGCATTCAGTATCTAGGGAAAGACTTCATCACAGCAACAGGCTAGGACCATTGCCTTGTCCAGCAGTGAAGTGCTTCTCTCTGTCTGGAAAGGCCAGGATTTTTGCTGGGTGGCCACTACCTGTGTTACAGCAAGTGTTACAGCAAGTAGTCCTGAGGACAAACCAAGCAGCACACGGAGAGTTGGAGAATCAAAGTTTATTCAACGGTGTGCTCACAGGGGCCTCGCCACCAAATTCTGAGCCCTGTCTACCCAATTTTTCCCACTTTTATTAAGTTGTGGTGGTCTGGGGGTAGGGTATCAGGTGGTTAATGCTGGCCAGGTAATAGGTTAGTTGATGTGTCAGATAATAGATTTAGTGTCATGCTGATGCACCAGGTAGTAGATTTAGTGTTATGCTGATGCGCCAGGTAATAGATTAATTGATGGGCCAGGTAATAGGTTAGTTGATGGGCCAGGTTATAGGTTAGTATTATGCTGATGTGGGTCTTTCATGAGGGGTGGGGGTCTCAGGTGGCTGATGTGGCAAGTAACAGATAGGGGTTTTCCTTATCATTCCCCCCTTTGATGCCCTTATATGTCTACTATAGGGCATCATTTCCCAGTGGGTGTAGTAAGTCCAGCAAACTGGCTTGCCCTTGGGGCTATACAGGTTCGAATATCACCTATACTGGTGCCAGTCCGGTATTTCTTTTCCCTACTGTGGCACACCTGAGCCTGACTATAACATGTCTTTGGCATGTAGGTGCGAACTGTGAAACCTCCCATGGTCCAGAAGCCTCCAGTAATCCCATTAGTGGAGGGAATCCAAGTCCTAGCATAACAAGCCTCAGGGCAGGGTTTCTCTGCCATAGTTGTTAGGATGAATGCCCCAACCAGGAGGAGGGTAGGGGCTGAGGCAGGAGTAGACATCCTATAATTAGCCAAAATACCACAGTTAGAGAAGCCCTCTGCAGTCCCGTCCAATCTCTCAGAGCTACCACAGAGAGTCCAATCCCCAGTAAAATCATTGCAACCCCAATGAGGGCCAGGGCCATTTACTCCTGTTCAGTCCTGGATGTGGCTGCCCTTGTTGGGAGATGGTTAAGCTGGATCTTTAGCTGGTTCTGCTGGTCCTGATGTGCAGTCTAGAGATCAGTTTCATCGTCTGGTTCAGCCTTTTTCACCCAGGAGTGATGGATCCATGGAGTGACACCTGCAACTTTAACAGCAGTGGGAGTAACTAATATCACAGTATGGGGACCATTCCAGGTGGACTCTAGGGGTGTTCTTTTCCAGTCCTTTACCCAGACTAGATCCCCAGGTTGGCGGGAGTGGACAGGAAGACCCAAGGCGATAGGGTTTTTTTCTAGGACGGTGTGGTGGTTATGGCGCATAGTTTTGGCTAAGGCTTGGAGGTGTGTGTTTATGTTCAATTCCCCTAGTTGTCTAATGTCTACCCTTAATCACTTAGTGAGTGGGGGAGGTCTACTGAACAGGATTTCAAAGGGTGAGTATCCCGTGGGCCCTGGTGTGTACCTGACTCTGAACAGAGCTAGGCTTAGTGTGTCTACCCAGAGTAATTGTGTTTCCTGACATAGCTTCACTAGAGTGGTCTTGAGGGTCCGGTTCATGCGCTCTACTTTCCCTGAGCTCTGTGGCCTGTAGGCTGTATGTAATTTCCATTTGATTCCTAGTGCCTTGGTGAGGGTTTGCATGACCTCCGCAGTGAAGCTTGGTCCGTTGTCACTGCCAAAGGAGAGTGGCAGACCATACCTGGGGATGATTTCTCTCAGTAGAAGCTTTGCCACTTCCCTAGCCTTTTTGGTCGGGGTAGGGATTGCCTCGACCCAGCCTGAGAAGGCGCATATCACTACCAGCAGGTATTTACAGCCCCGACATGGTTTTACTTCTGTGAAATCAACTTCGACATCCTCGAACGGAGAGGTTCTGGTGTACTGAATTCCTGGGGCGGGTCTCGACCTGACCACTGCATTGTTTTTAGCACAGGTCTGGCAGCCGGCGCCGACTGCTGCAGCGATGGGCGGAAGTTTGGCGATGTAGTAGTACCGGGCAAGTAGCTGCGTGAGGGCTGTTTTCCCTAAGTGAGTCATGTTGTGATGTCGGGAGACAAGAGAGTATGCTAATTTATTGGGGATAAAGATGTTATGGTTCCATAGGTGCCACCAACCGTCTGAGTCCTTCTTGGCCTTCTCCTACTCTGCCCACTGGTTCTCTTCTGGGGTATATTTTGGTTCTTCGGATCACTTGGGTGCCAACAAGATTTGGCATTGGGTTGGAGTGTTGTCTTCTGAACATTCTCGAGTGGTTGCAATTTTGGCTGCTTGGTCTGCCAGGCAATTGCCAGTGGCAATTGGATCTGTGCCTTTTTCATGCCCTCAACAGTGGATGACTGCAATCTCTTTCAGCTCCCAAACTGCCTCCAGCAGTTGGAGGATTTCATCCCTGTTTTTGATTTCCTTTCCACCTGTAGTCAGCAGTCCCCTCTCCCTGTATGTTGCCCCGTGGATATGTATTGTGGCAAAGGCATATTTAAAGTCCGTGTATGTGTTTGCCTTCTTATCCTGGGCATGCCTGAGGGCTTGGATGAGGGCCCATAGCTCCGCCCTTGTGCCGACCACCCCTGGGGCAAAGGAGCTGACATGATGACCTCATCGACTGTGGTGACTGGGAAGCCCGCCAGTCATTTCCCATTCTGGATAAAACTACAGCCCTCCATGTAGAGTTCTAAGTCCGGTGCTGGTAGAGGACTATCTCTCAGATCTGGCCGGCTGGCATAGACCTCCTCTACCGCCTGGATGCAATCATAGTCTGGGGGCCCTGGCTCGGTGGGTAGGAAGGTGGCGGGATTCGAGGTCCGCACAGTCTCCAGGGTGACCCGCGGATTTTCACATAGCAGTCCTTGGTATTGCGCTAACCGGTTGTTTGAGAGCCACCGGTGCCCTGAGGCGTTCATTAGAGATATTACTGTTGGAGGGACTCGCACACGGAGGTTCTGTCCCAGTGTGAGTTTGTCTGCTTCCTTGACTAGCAGGACGGTGGCCGCCAGTGCGCGGAGGCAAGGCGGCCATCCTGCCACTACCGGATCCAATTGTTTTGACAAGTAAGCCACTGGTCTCTGCCACAGCCCACAGTTTGAGTCAAAATCCCCAGAGCCACTTGTTTCTTCTCATGTGCAAACAGGT
>CAUYSK010042721.1:0-14556 GCA_963575035.1 Avahi laniger | reverse complement strand
GCTCACGCCTGTAATCCTAGCTCTCTGGGAGGCCGAGGCAGGTGGATTGTTTGAGCTCAGGAGTTTGAGACCAGCCTGAGCAAGAGCGAGACCCCGTCTCTACTAAAATTAGAAAGAAATTAATTGGACAACTAAAAATATGTAGAAAAAATTAGCCGGGCATTGTGGCGCATGCCTGTAGTCCCAGCTACTTGGGAGGCTGAGGCAGGAGGATCGCTTGAGCCCAGGAGTTTGAGGTTGCTGTGAGCTAGGATGACGCCACGGCACTCTAGCCCGGGCAGCACAGTGAGACTTTGTCTCAGGAAAAAAAAATAATAATAATAATATTATTTAACTGTGATTATCTCTTGCGAAATTACTAATGATTTTATTTTCTTATGGAAATACATAGAAAAACTTTAGATAAGAGAGATAATTATAGTCCTAGAGAAAGACAAAGATAATCACCAAATCACTGGACCTATAACAGGAGAAGGCTTGTTTGCCCCTTTACCAAGTCCAAATAAAAATAAAATTAAAACCTCACTTTACACCAAAATTAATTCCAGATACATTTTTTTGTTGTTGAGACAGAGTCTTGCTCTGTTGCTGGGGCTAGAGTGCCATGGCATCAGCCTAGCTCACAGCAACCTCAGACTCCTGGGCTCAAGCAATCCTTTTGCCTCAGCCTTCCGAGTAGCTGGGACTACAGGCGTGCGCCACCATGCCCAGCTAATTTTTTCTAAATATTTTTAGTTGTCTGGCTAATTTATTTTTAGTAGAGCCGGGGTCTCTCTCTTGCTCAGGCTGATCTCGAACTCCTGAGCTTAAGCAATTCTCCTGTGTTGGCCTCCCAGAGTGCTAGGATCAGATACATTTTTAAGAGTTAGAAAATGAAATCATCAAAAATAATAAAAACAAAGAGGAAGTGGCTACATATATGGATTGGAATAATTCACAATGAATATTTGATTATATTGGAATAAAATTTATATATTAAAAATAGAAGATTTGTAAACAAACTGGGATAAAATATTTACAACTGATAGGATTAACAAAAGGTTAATGTCTTTAATATTTACTGAAGTTTTTACATATCAAGGGAAAAAAAACTGCAGTAGCAAAGCAGACATTGGAGAAGAATAGACTGTCCACTGTAGGAGGAAAACAAATGGCCAATACATAAGAACAATGATTCAGCCTTACAGGTCATCTTTGTCTTGTTTCTGATCTTAGGAGGAAAACATTCAGACTTTTACCACTAAATATTATGTTAACTGTGGGTTTTTCTTAGATTCTTTTTATTAGATTAAGTTTACTTCCATTCCTCGTTTGCTGAGAATTTTTGTCAGAAATGGATAGTGAGCTTTGTCGTATCTTTTCTGTGTCTGTTGATGATCATATGGTTTTTCTTTTTTAGTTGGTTAATATGGTGAACTACATTTATTGATTTTTTTTTTTTTTTTTTTTTTTTGATATAGAGTGTCACTGTGTTGCTTGGGCTAGGGTGCAGTAGTCATCATAGCTCACTGCAACTTCCAACTCCTGGGCTCAAGCCATCTCTTGCCTCAGACTCCCGAGTAGCTGGGACTACAGGTGCAAGCCACCATACCCGGCTAATTTTTTAAAAAATTTTTTGTAGAGACAGGTCTTGCTATTGCCCAGACTAGTCTCAAACTCAAGTGATCCTCCCACCTGAGCCTCCTAAAGTGCTGGTAAAAGCATGAGCCACCACGCCCAGCCCATTGATTGATTTTTGAATGTTAAACCTACCTAGAATTTCTAGGATAAATCCATGTCATTATGATGTGTTATCCTGTTTACATATTGTTGAATTTGATTTGCTTAAGCTATTTGATTTAGCAAATCCACTTGATTTGATTTTGTTTAGAATTTTTATATCTGTATTCATGACAGATGTTATTCTGTAATTTTCTTGTCATATCTTTGATTTTGGTATCAGAGTAGTACTGGCCTTATAGAAGCAGTTGGAAAGTGTTCCCTTTTAAATTTTCTGCAAGAGCTTGTGTACAGTTGGTCTTACTTCTTTGAAATGTTGAGTAGAATTCACTAGTGAAGCCATCTGGGCTTGATGTTTTCTTTGTGGAAAGATTTTAAACTAGAAATTCAGTTTCTTTAACAGATATATATACGAGGTCATTCTGGTAATCTATTTTTCTGAGTGGGCTTTAGTAGATTGTGTGTTTCAAGGAATTTAATCATTTAAATTCTTGAATTTATTGGTCTATATAAATATAAATATTCTAAACACCCAAATGTCAGATGGATAAAAAATATAATACTCCTTTATTATCCTTTTAGTGTCTATAGAATCTGTGGTGATGTCACCTCTCATTCCCGATATTGGTAATTTGTGTTCTCTTGATTTTTTTCCTGGTCAGTTTGACTGGAGGTTTATCTATTTTATTGATCTTCTCAAAGAGCCAACTTTTGGTTTTACTAATTTTTCCTCTTGTGTTTTCTATGCTATTGATTTAAGCTTTTGATCTTTAATATTTTCTTTCTTCTGTTTGCTTTGGGTTTTATATGTTCTTTTTCTCATTTCTTAAGATAGAAGCTGAGTTAATTGATATGAGTTCTTTCTTCTCTTGTATTATAGGCATGTAGGGTTACAGATTTGCCCCTAACTATGGCTTTAATAGCATCTAGCAAATTCTGCTATGTTATATTCTCATTTTTATTCTGTTCACATTACTTTCTAATTTCCCTTTTAATTTCTTCTTTCCCTTTTAATTTTTTCTTTGAGATCATGTTATTTAAAAGTATACCTGGTCTCCAAATGTGGAAACTTTTCTAGAGAGCCTTTTGTTATTGATATATAATTTAATTCCACTGTGATGAAACAACATTTTCTTTGACTCAAATCCCGTTAAATGTATTGAGTTTTATTTTATGTCCCAGATTGTGTTCTCTTTTGGTAAATTCTGTGCATACTTGAAAAGAATGTGTATTCTATGTTGTTGAGTGGAGTGTTCTGTAAATGTCAGTTAAGTCGAATTGGTCGATAGTGTTATTCAATTTTCTGTATCCTTACTGATTTTCTGTTTACTTGTTCTGTTAGTTACTGAGAGAACGATATTGAAATCTGACTATAATTGTAAGTTTCTCTTCCTGCTTGCAGTTCTGTTAGTTTTTGCTTCGTGTATTTTGAAGCTCTGTTATTAAATGTATAAACATTTAGAATTATTATGTCTTCTTTGTGAATTGACTTGTTGATCATTATGAAATGACTTTCTTTATCCCTGGTAAAATTCTGTGCTTTGAAATCTACTTTGATATTAATATAGCTACTTCAGCTTTCTTTTTATTAGTGTTAGCTTGATGTATCTTTTTCCATCTTTTTATTTTTAACCTTTTTATGTCTTTATATTAAACATGTATTTCTTGTAAGTAGTATATAGGTGGATCTTGCTTTTTTGTCCAGTTTGATAATTTCTGCCTTTTAATTGGGGTGTTTAGACCATTTACATTTAATATAGTTATTGATATGGTTAGTTTTAAGTCTGTCACTTTGCTCTTTGTCTTTTATTTTTCCCCTCTGATTTTCTTTTCCCTTTTCTCTGCTTTCTTTTGGATTATTTTTTATGATTCTGTTTATCTCCTTTGTTGGATTATTAACTATAATAACTCTTTGTTTTGTTCTAGTGATTGCTTTAAGGTTTAAAGTATGCACTTTAACTTATCATGGTCTATCCCTGAGTGATACTATACCACTTCATGTGTAATATGAGAATCCTCCTTTACTTCCCTCCCAGTCTTTGTTGTATTGGTTGTCAAACAGTTGATTTTTTCCTGTGTTATAAACCACACAAAACATTGTTATTTTTATTTAAACTGTCAGTTATTTTTTAAAGAGATTTAAATAATAAGAAAAAAATCATATATATTTACTCATGTAATTGCCATTCTGGCGTTCATGATTCCTTTGTCTGGGCCCATTTTTCCAACTGGTGTCATTTAGCAGTTCTTACAGTGAAGATCTATCTGCTGGTAATGAATTCTTTCTTTCCGATGTTGTGTATCTGGAAAATATTTTGCCTTTTGGCTTTTGAAGATATTTTTACTGAGCATAGAATTCTAAGTAGACAGTTTTTTTTTCTTTTAGTACTTTAAAGGTTTCATCTTGTTTGCGTTGTTATCCTGAGAGAACTCTCTCATCCTTATTTTTGTTCTTTGTACTTGACTCTTTTTCTAACCACTTAAATTTTTGTTTTTATCATTAGTTTTGAGCAATTTGATCATGATGTGCCTTGCTGTCATTTTCTTCATGTTTCTTGTCTTGGATCTGTGCATTTATAGTTTTCTTCAAATTTGGATTTTTTTTTTTTCTTTTTGGAGACAGGGTCTCACTCTGTTGCCCAGACTAGAGTACAGTGGCGTCATCAGAACTCACAGCAACCTCAAACTCCTGGGCTCAAGCTATCCTTTTGCCTCAGCTTCCCAAGTAGCTGGGACTATAGGCACACACCACGATGCCCAGCTAATTTTTTTATTTTTTGTAGAGATGGGGTCTTGCTATTGCCAGGCTGGCAAATTTGGAAATTTTTTGGCCATTGTTTCTTTTTCTTCTTTTTCTTTTCTTTTTTCTTTCTTTTTTTTCCTGAGACAGAGACTCACTCTGTCACCCTGGGTAGATAGAGTACAGTGGTTTCATTGTAGCTCACTGTAACCTCAAATTCCTTGGCTGAAGCAATTCTCTTGCCTCAGCCTCCTGAATAGCTGGGACTCCAGATACGTGCCACAATACCCGGCTAAATTTTCTTTTTTTGGTAGAGATGGGTCTCGCTCTCGCTCAGGCTGTGCTCGAACTCCTTGACTCAAGCCATCCTCCCGCCTCGGCCTCCCAGAGTGCTAGTATTACAGACATGAGCCACTGCGCTTGGCCAGCCATTATTTCTTAAATATCTTCTTCCACTCCCCACCTCCCCTTTTCTAATTATGTATATACTAGGCTACTTGAAGTTGTCCCATTGCTCATTGATGCTTTTTCATTTTTTTAAATTCTTTTTCTTTCTGTTTCATTTTCGATACTTTCTATTACTATGTATTCAAGTTCACTGATCTTTTCTTAGGCAGTGTCTAATCTGCTGTTAAGCCTGTCAGGTGTATTTTTCTTCTCAGATGTTGTAATTTTCATTTCTAGAGGCTCAATTTGGGTCTTTTTTATATATCCTCTATGTTTCTACTTAGTTTCGAGGACATACAAAGTACACTTATAATATTTGTTTTAGTGTTCTTGTCTGCTGATTCCAATGTCTGTGTCAGTTCTGGGGGTTTCAATCGGTTGACAACCCCACCACCACCATATGGATCATATTTTCCTGCTGCTCTTCATGGCTGGCAATCTTTGATTAAATACCAGACATTGGGATTCATACCTTGTTGGGTGCTGGAACCGTTTGTAACCCTGTAATTATTCTTGAGCTTTTTTCAGGGATATGTTTAAGTTACTTGGAAATAGTTTGATCTTTTGGGGTGTTGTTTTTGAGATTTGTTAGGTGGGATCAGAGAGCCACGTTTATTCTAGGTACGTCTAGTTATTCCCAACACTGAGGCAAGACCGGTCGGAGTATTCTACTTAATGCCCCATTATTATGAGATTTTCCATTCTGGTTGGTAGAAATAGGTACTAGTTCTAGTTTTCTGTAAGTACCAGGTACTGTTCCCACTGGTCCTCTCACATGATACCCTGCCTCAGATAGATTCCACACATATGGGCCAACCAGTACTCAGTACTCAAAGGAAATCCTCCACAGATCTCTGGATGTTCTGTCTCTTTGCAGCTCTTTCTTCTCTGCTGCTCTGTCCTGTAAACTGTAGGTGTTGATCTCCCCAGACTCTCAGCTCCCATATCCTCACTCCAGGGGTTCCACCAGGCCCACTACTTGCATCATGGCCTGGAAACCTCGGGGCAGTCGGCTGGTGGTGGAGTCCTACTTTGTTCCTGTGTCACAGAGACCACTGTCCTTTATTGCTTAATGTCTATTGTCTTGAAAACCATTTGTTGTTCATTTTGGAGTTACTTTAGTTGGTAGAGTAAACCTGGTCTCTGTTACTCCATCTTGTCCTATACATAGTTTTAAGAGTCAAATGTTTTTGCAAGGTGTGTACTCAAAAAAATAAAACAGCATTTCCCTGCCTCACTCTTCTTTGGCTTCTGACTCCTGTCCAGAGGCAGTCTGTTTCAAATCTTACGGCGGCTTCTGTGTTTATCTCCATATTCCTAAACAACACATTTATACTGCTCTTTCTTGATTTTTCAGTTCAGACATTTGTTTATTGACTTTACACTACGAAAGATTAGAATGTAGCTCTATTATACCTCTCTTCTCCTTGCTGTCCAGATGGGAGAATTAGATGTCAATATCAGATTAGATCACAATTTAAATGGCCAGATTTAAATTTTTCTATGAAATATATTCTTGTTTTGTTACAAATTTAAATATTTTTCAACACTTGTAGAAGCCTATTTTCACATGGTTTTTATATTTTCATTTTTTTCACTAATCAGAAAAACAGATAATTCTGTTTTACTTACCCAAATTAATTTTAAAAATCTATTTTGAACAGAGCTAATTTTTCAACTAAATCTGGAGTCGCTAAGAATATTTGGAAGAAATTTATATGAAAATTATGGAAAAGACATGTTTAAAGAATGTATTGAATAATTTTGCTTAATAACTTAAATGATTAAATACATAGCTTATTAACTATTTTAATTATAAATGTGACATTAAGAAATATAAAATTGACTTTCAGCTGGTCAGCATAAAGATGCTGGAAGTTATATATGTGACTTATTTGATGTCTTCTACTGTGTATTTCCTTCTCTTTCCCAGATGATTTCTCAATGGGAAGTTAAGTTTGCTCTCAGAGAAGTGGCTGTTCCTGTAAAAATTAAACTATTTCTGTTGCTCCCAATAGGAAAAGGATTCGGTGATTTCCACTGAAGTATATACTCTTAATTTAAACTTACCAAAAGTAGTTCTTCAGTTTATCCTTAACTTTTAGTATTAGTAGAGCTTTTACTTAAGGACAAATGGCCTTGAACCCAGTAATTTTTGTGCTGGAGGTAAATGATATCCTGTCTTTGTTCTCCTGCCTGGCACTCAGTCCTAGCCTTTGCCTAAGTGAGGTTATGGAAAGGCAAGGAAAGTTGGAGAAGCTCAGGCCTTGAACCTTACTTAGCAAAATATTCGGCACAATCATGGAATGTAAGAACTAGAAGGAGCTATTTTAGAGATCAATCGATCTGTTTTTAATCTCACACACAAAAAAAGGTGGCGAATGAGGTGATAAGTAACTTGCCCAAGGTCATACAACAAGTGAGTTGCTTCAAGAAATGAGAATCGTTGTTCAGGATTTCCAAAGACACTTTGCATTGTATCCAGGCTTTTGAAGATTCACCTTCATACCAAACCTTTTGCCTACTGTGAAAATTGTGTTTAAGTACACAGATTGTGTGAGTGAATCTATTACCTAATTAGAAGTTATCTCTATTTCATATTGGTATATTTATCCATTAAAACTTGTATCATTAAAAAAAAATGGAAATATATTTAAGAGAATCAGACATCTGTTTTCTCTAATAAACAATTTTGTTTTAATTTTTGAATTGATAACATAGTTACATGATTTCAAAAGTCGAAACTACAAAATTATATATTTAGAGAAATCTTACTCTTACTCCTACCTCCCCCACCCACTGCCGCCCTCTATAGGCAACAAATTTTAATGATTTCTTTTTATCCTTCAGGTGTTTCTTTATGCAAATTTAACCAAATGCAAATATTATATATTCTCATTCCATGCTCCACTTTGCTTACACAAAAGCATACTATGTGCCCTATCTTGTCTCTTTTTTAATCCTTTTTAAAAAAATTTTTAGCCTACAAATATTTGTATATACTTAGAGATCTTTCTCTTTTTAAAAAAAAAAGTTATTCTCTGTTTCTTTCTTTTAATTGAATATTCTGTTGCATGGCTGTTATATATAGTTTATTTAACCAGCCCTCTGTTGATGGATACTTGGGTTGTTCACAGCTCTGGCTATTAAAGTGCTTCATTGAATAACTTCATACCTATGCAGGGATGGGGCAGAGAGGACGTGGTTGCCGGAAGTGAGATTGCTGGGTCAGTGGGTAACTATCTGTGCTGGCAAAGATAGCTAGATTCTCCTCTGTTGATACTTGTCATTTTGTGTTCCACCAGCAGCACATGGAAATACTAGTTGCTTCACAGCCATGCCAACAGAATATGTTGTTAATCAATTTGATAAATGAAAAATGGTATCTAGGTGTAGTTTTTAATTTGTATTCTGAGCAAAGTAAGCATCCTTTTAAATGTTTAAAGGCCTTTTGGTTTTGTTTTTGGTTTCTGTGAACTGACTATTCTTATATTACTCATTTTTCTTTCAGGTTGTTTAAGAGTTCTTTAAAAAGTTAGGAGAATTAGTCCTTTGTCATCGATACGAGTTATAAAATCGTTTTGACTTTGCTTATGGTGGTTTTTTTTTTTTGTATGTGGCAGTTTTATTTTCGTGTAGTTGAATTTGCTGATTATTTTTTAGGACTTCCAGGTTTGTTTTTTTTTTTTTAAGAGACGAGATCTCGCTGTCACTCAGGCTGGTGCAATGGTCTGATAATAGCTCACTACAGCCTCAAATTCCTGGGCTCAAGGCATCCTCCTGCCTCAGTCTCCAGAGTAGCTAGGACTACAGGTGTACACCACCATACCTGGCTAATTTTTCTATTTTTGTGTAGAGACAACGTCTTGCTGTGTTAATCAGGCTGATCTTGAACTCCTGGGCTCAAGTGATCTTCCTGCCTCAGCCTCCCAAAGTGCTGGGATTATAGGCATGAGCCATAGAGCCCAGCCAACTTCAGACTTTTGAGCCATAGTTAGAAAGGTCTTACTCACTCCACAGTTAATAAGGCATTCACCTATGTTTTATTCTAATACTTGCACAATTTCAGTTTTCACTTTTAAATCATTCATGCTGCTTCTGTCTTACTGTTGTAGTTTCTTGATTTGTGCTGTTTTTGGCTTCACTTTCACATAATTTAGAACTTGTTATAAGATGTCCCCTAAAGATGTAGTTTGTATGTGGGATATGTTTGTGTGTGCATGTGTGTATCGGGTGGGTATTCGTTCTTATTGCTCTGTATGGTTTTTAGAAATAGGAAAATTTGGGATGAAGCCATTACCATGCTCTTTCCAGAAATGGGACCTGCTAGGTATTATTTTTTACTTACACAAATTATAGTAATTTGATGCTTTAAATTGGAGAGGGAATACTGGAGCCTATCAGGTAAAGTTCTAAATTGGAACATCACATTGTTTCACAGCAGTAAACTTTTGTTAAAGTGAGTGCATTGGTTATCATATTTTCAGCTTTTAGGAAGGGGAACTAAGACAAAAGCAATGCTTTATGAAATCTTTGGGTGCAATAGGGACAAGGAAGAAGTGATTGTGCCCAACTTATGTCACCTTTTGCCAGGTTTGTTATGTTTTTTATGTTGCGTTTAATTGAATGGTTGCTTTGGACATTTTGTGTTTCAGGGACAAAAGTGTTTGTGATAAAGATGAAGGTGAAAAGGTTGAAAGATAATTATTACTTGGGGGTCAGAAATATAGGGCTATGGAAAAAACTTCTTTATCTCAAAACACAGTTCACTGGCCCTTTCCTTTCTTCAATGTCTGTTAAAGTACAGAGGGATGAGATTTTGCTCTTCAGGATTATTTACTATTGAATTTCACTGTAACCAGATCGATGATACATTGTTACTTGCTCCATCATGGAAATGGCTTTGTTATAGTGATTACTACCTTACAGTATATTTCACAGCAGTGGTTTCTAATTCTCTATTGTGAAAATAAGGGAACTGTGTGTTAGGCAGCCAGTAAAATAAGTTGACTAAGAACAGCCCAGAAATAGAATGGAATTCCAAAATGTGCATTGAAATTGTCTTATGATACAAATTACCATGTTAAATAAAGATACAGCATTTTCAAAGTGTGAAAAGTAAAACTTCAAACATAATCTATGCTTCATACAATTTTGAACTGGATGATTTTAAATTTTCCGTAATATTTACCTTTTTTTTTTTGGACACAGAGTCTCTGTTGCTTGAGCATGAGGGCAGTGGTGTGGTCATAGCTCACTACAACCTCAGACTCCTGGGCTCAAGCGATCCTTCTGCCTTAGCCTCCCAGATAGCTGGGACTACAGGCATGTGCCACTGCAGCCGGCTAATTTTTTAAATTTTTTGTAGAGATTGGGTCTATGTTGCTTAGACTGGTCTTGACCTCCTGACTTCAAGTGATCCTCCCTCCTCAGCCTCCCAGAGTACTGAGATTACAGGCGTGAGCCACCACACCTAACCTTTACCACTACAATTTTTGTCAGTATATATATATTAGTTCTATGTACCTATACTATTGCTAACAATATTTTCCTTTGACAAAAATTTGCTACACAATACTTAACTGTTAGCATTATTGAAAGATATTAGTTGTAATTTTTTCAGCCTAATTCTGTCCATTTTTGCCAACGAGAAATCATAATTATGGGAATGACTCTTCTAATATATTCTTGGTAGTTGTTAAGAAAGCACTTACTGGTAGAAGCTGAGTTTTTGTTGCTTTTATACTCCATTTTCTGTTAGCTAATTTTTCTCTGCCAAAGGCTGGCTTACTGTTTTATTTTGTTTTGTTTTTTGGAGATAGGGTCTCCAGGCATGAGGGCGGTGGCATGATCGTAGCTCACTGCAACTTTAAACTCCTGGAGTCAAGTGTCCCTCCTGCCTCAGCCTCCCATGTATCTGGGACTACAGGTGCACGCAATCATGCCCAGCTAATTTTTCTATTTTTTGTAGAGATGGGGTCTTGCTCTGTTGCTCAGGCTGGTCTCAAACCCTTTACCTCAAGCCATCCCTCCTGCCTTGGCCTCCCAAAGTGCTAGAATTACAAGTGTGAGCTGCCTTGCCCGGCCTCACTTACCATTATAATGATAATAAAAATTGATAGGTGTGAGTCCTAGTAACCGAGGAGCTGTAGAGTCTGCTTTGAAATACCCTGTTAATATTTCCCTCTTAGATCAGAGCCAGTGATATGAAGCTAACATAGAGCTAAAGAGTCTAAGAATGTCAATGTTGACCCATCTTTCTGGAATGATTTGATTTGTAGGTGGCCTAAAACAGAAGATTATCAGAAGTTGAGTCTCTCCATTACTGCTTTGGGGTATAATTTTAATTTTTAGAAGGATTTCTGTTAGCTATAGACTGATGTATTTCAAGCCTTGTGGTCAGCTGCTGTGTTACAGTGCATTAACTGAAGGGCAGTTGTTGCTGTTTAGAATGCACCAGGATTCTTGCCGTCCATTCGGTTCAGGGCTGTCTCTTGTGCCAGATTTACACATGTGGTCCAAAGCAAGAAAGAGTTAAGTATCGCTCTAGTAAATGGATTAGTAACCTTTCCAAATCACCAAATATTATGGTTATTAGTTATATTCTATTATAGATTGCTAGAGTTATGGCTGCCAGAATTACGATTGGTTATTTACAATTAAAAATTAACTAGATAGTGATGAAGTACATGGATCTAGTCACACAAACTTGGGTTCAGGATTAGGTTCTGCTTCCCTTCTTTGTAACTCTCTAACCCAGTTTTCTCATCTATTAAAGGGTATAATAATAGTGTCTATGTCATAGAGCTGGCAATTACTGTGATAATGTACCTAACCTAGTACTTGGTGCATAGTAAGTACTCAAAAAATGGTAGCTATTATTAATGTCTATTATAAGGCTTAATTGGAGACTTGTTAAATGTATTTCATTGAATCTAAGAATCCAATGATTATAAGACCATTATATTATGCACTACTAAAAAGAAATTATAACATTAATTTTACATGTCAAAATGTGAAAAAAATATACATCTTAGAATAGGTAAAACAACAGTAAATTATATTTTTAAAAATTGTAGTAAAATATACCAAACACGAAATTTACGTTTAACTATTTTTAAGTGTACAGCTCAGTGACATTAAGTCTGTTGACACGTTTGTGCCACTATCACCACCATCCGTCTCCAGAACTTTTTCATCATCTCAAACTGAAACTGTACCACTAAGCAATAACTCTCCATTCCCCACCCCCACCAATCCCTGGTAACCATTCTGCTTTCCATGTCTGTGAATTTGACTATTCTAGGTACCTCCCAAGGGTCACTTTGTTACAGAAATTGAATATATGTGACCATCAAGATCCAGTGACCATGTCCTGTTCAACAGGATACTTAAAGAAGCAGGCATGACAGAGAGGAAGGGACTTTCTAGTTTAGATAGTTTGAGACCATAGAAGAGAAAGGAGCTGGGGTAGAGTATAGCCGGGGTTTGCATATTTTTATGGTTCCATTTTTGAATGTTTAAATCTTGTTTATTCTTCTGTGTATAATTCATGAAACAGGTAAAGTTACAATTTTATTTTTGCCAACCACTTAGTCCCAATACTATTTACTGAGCAATTCATCTCTTCCCTACTGATTTTAAAAAAAGCTTCACTGTAGAATTTCAGACTGTTCCTTCGTAAGATGCATTGTAAAAGAAAAGCAGTTTTCCTGTGCAATTTTGTGTGACACTTGGTAAATTCAGAGATAATGGAAAAGCCAAAATATAAACACAAAAATGTCACTGGAAATAATCTAGGTTCTTTTTCTATGTAAATAAAGTCTCTCGATTTTTTTGTGGGAAAAACTAAAGAATAAACAGTTAGTTCTATTTAATCTATTTAATTTTATGCTAAATTTGTTTTACTCTAATGGCACAATTGCTTCCCATTTAGTTGTGCCAGTTAAGAGTAATATTGGCAGAAGAAAATTAAATCGATGTGTAATATGCCCATTTGAGTTAAGACCTTGGAAAACCCAGCAGGAACATGAACTTAGCAATTGGAGAAGGCAGAGACAGGGAGGCAGGCGGGACGCTTTCCCCGCTTACCATTTTTGTTCTTAGGGTACTCTAAGGAATCTTTTGAGCTGCCCTTGTGTACTGCGAGCATTCTTGGTGAGCAGCCCAGCTTAGGTTGACTTCTGCCTTTAGAGCCAACCACTAAGGCAAAATGAAATTCCATAAGTCTATTATTTTAAAAAATGAAATATTTTTTACAGTTTTAACATTCTTGAACTTCATAAACATTTGTACAAAAGGTGAAGGGCAAATAAATACCCTCATGGCATGGCATTTCTTATTTTCTGCTTGAGAGACATGTTCATTTCCCCTCCTTTCCTTTTAATCTTCCTGTTTCCTTGACACACCTGCTTCTGAACTCCATTCTCATCTCACCCTGCTGTGACAGTTCACTAGCACTTCATGGTACCTAAGACTCTTTCAACTCTTATTTTCCACCAACTGTCAGTTGCAAAATAAGGTTGCTTTGTTTGGGAGGGAAAGGGTAGAATCCTTTCTGAATGTCTCCTTTTCCTTTGAAGTAGGAGCACTTCAGAGACAATTGAACTGCTTTTAGGTTTTTCTTACCACCCAGCTTTTTCTTCTGATTGATCCTGCCGTGAACACAGTTCTGTTGATGACATCGATTTGTTGCTATGGAAATAGTGGTAATGTCACAGATTCGGCCCGGTGACTTTACTGCAGGTTCTTGCAGGAGAAATGGGCAAGGCTTCAGGGGGAAACCTCATTAAAACTGAAAGCTATCAATTATAAGCAGGTGAAAGGTAAATGGAGGCAACCTTTTGTGCAACAAAACCAAAAAATGAACCCCTGGCAAATTCACTGCATGCAGTTGAATGCCCCAGCATGAATTCTGACCCATGAGAGTCCTTGACAAAATAAACTTTACACTTTCCCATAGTATTTCTTTTACCTAAGTTTAAATCTCTTAACCCAAATTATTTGCACTAAAATGGCCTTTTCCTTTTGATCTTCAGGACATGGGCAGCAGCAAGTAGTTCCGTCTCCAGTCTCAGCAGCCAATCCAGCAACCAGCAAGCCCCAGCCACAGAACGGGAGCTTGGGAATGGGTAAGGTTGCCTCATGAGGACATGGGTTTATCGTGTGTGTCAGGCTTTTGAATAATGTTTTGAAATTTAATCTGAGACTAAAGGGAGTTTTCAAATGCCATTCATGGCAGAGTTGCATCTTGCAAAGAGTAATTCTGATTCTTATTGTAGAGTATGTAATTGAAAAAAATGATTAAAGATAGTCTTTTTTTTTTTTTTTTGAGACAAAGTCTCACTTTGTTGTCCTGCCAAGAGTGAGTGCCGTGGCGTTAGCCTAGCTCACAGCAACCTCAGACTCCTGAGCTCAAGCAATCCTACTGCCTCAGCCTCCCAAGTAGCTGGGACTACAGGCATGCGCCACCATGCCTGGCTAATTTTTTCTATATATTTTTAGCTGTCCAATTAATTTCTTTCTATTTTTGGTAGAGACAGGGTCTCGCTCTTGCTCAGGCTGGTCTTGAACTCCTGAGCTCAAACAATCCGCTCGCCTCGGCCTCCCAGAGTGCTAGGATTACAGGCGTGAGCCACCGTGCCCGGCCA
>CAUYSK010042718.1:0-11747 GCA_963575035.1 Avahi laniger | reverse complement strand
CTGCCTCAGCCTCCCGAGTAGCTGGGACTACAGGCATGCGCCACCATGCCCGGCTAATTTTTTTCTATATATTTTTAGCTGTCCAATTAATTTCTTTCTAATTTTAGTAGAGATGGGGTCTTGCTCTTGCTCAGGTTGGTTTCGAACTCCTGAGCTCAAACAATCCGCCCGCCTCGGCCTACCAGAGAGCTAGGATTACAGGCGTGAGCCACTGCGCCCGGCCAACTATATTTTTTAATAAATTTTTTAATACATAGAAGGACTACACTCTGAAATAATGCTAAAGTATAGTAAACACGGAAGCTAGTGACATAGCTGTTTATTATTATTGTCGAGTATTATGTGCTGTAGACAATGGTGCATGCTATGCTCTTATGACCGGCAGTGCAGATTTGTTGACATCAGCATCGCCACAGACATGCGAGTAATGCATTGTGCTGTGACGTTAAGATAGCTATGATGTTACCAGGGGACAGGAATTTTTCAGCTGCATTATAATCTTTTGGGACCTCTGCTGTATATGAGGTCCCTTGTTGACTGAAACATAGCTATATGGTGCATGACTGTATATGAATATACCATGATGCATTTATCCATCACTTGATATATTCATATAATTGAATGGTATACAGCAGCCAAAACAGTGAATTTCAGTTATACGCAACAGTGTGAATATTGTGTTTGTCCAGGTCCTCTGAGTAGAAGATGCCAAAGTGGAATTAAACGTGAAAAGGGTTTTTTTAGGGGAAATGTTTGTGAGTGAAAATGAGGAAGGGGCCCGGGGAGGGAGGAGGAGGGAGAGCCAACGGATTGCCACACAAGTCTGACCTGGAGTTAAAGAGACGAGAGAGGAAGGTTGGATGGAAGTGAACCAGATTTGTTAGGTCTAAGGAAGATTTGGCGAGGTCACCTAGGTACTATTGCACCAACATCAGCTGCCAGGGGGAGCCCTGTGTCTCCCGGGAATGGGGCTGCCCTAGAGCCTCTGCCACACTCAGTCACTGGCTGGGACCAGGCCCCAGGAGCAGTGGGGAACACGCCTTGGTGCAACTCAGCAATGGAGGACAGAGTGCGGAAACGAGGCCCTTGGTCAGTTATCCTCCCAGTGGTTAGAGCTCTGTGAGGCAGTTTCACAGCCACCACAGATGTCTTTGCAACGAGTAATAACAATGAGTGGGGAAAAAATAAGATTACATTCAGGATAATAGCCTTTGTATAAAGTTAAAAATAGTTAAAAACAAAAATAAAAAATCAAAACCTAAAACATCTTTTAGGAGTGTTTATAATAAAAGTGTATACCATAAAAGTGAGGATGTACTCTAGAATCAGGAGAGCAGGTGGGGTGGCAAAACGACAGGCTGCAGGAAGGGAGCACAAGTGCATGCAAGCTATTGCCAATCGGTCAATAGATAGATACGTGCACGCGCACATGTAAAAAACAAGGGCCACATGTGGACCAAAAATGACAGTGTTTCATGAAAAAAAGGATTCTGATTAATGCAGTTCTGTGACTCTAAGGTCAAAAATATTGCCTATTTTCTCTCCTGTGCTGCTATGTGTTTATCTGTAATTGTTAATGATTGAGCTATTGATGGATGAGAAATTGCCTATATAGCACAGATTAAATAATCAGTTTATTAGGATTTATCCCAGTCTGGTAACCTGGAATTTGGATGTCCTAAGTCGTGGTATCTTAGATGCGGTATCCAAAGTCCAGATGCTCAAACAGGGGACAGAGAGGACAGTTGAAAGGTAACGGCTCTGCTGTATGCGGACTTTCTCCAAAGTATATTTGCTTATCTCCCTCTCAGTCAAGCTAGAATCCCAGAGTTCAGAGTTCTAGGAGTAGAGACCAGGCGTTTGAGATACCAGATTCAAGGGGGCAGGGAGGCAGTAAAAGATAACAGGCTGGCGGGTTATCAAGAGGCACACTGTAGCACAGTGGTTGTGAATACAGGCTCTGAAGCCAAACTCCAAGCTCTACCACATTCTGGGTTTATCATCTAATTTCTTTGTGCCTTGGTTTCCACATCTGTAGAATGGGGATAATAGTACCTTCTCTGTAGTGTGTATGTAAAAATATAAATGACCCAATATGCCTAAGATGCTTAAAACAGAGCCTAGAACATAGTATATCAGTCAAGATGGGCTAGGATGTGGTGCAAAAACTGGCAACTCCCAAATACTAGTGTCTTCTAAGGAAGTTTTATTCTCCATGCATGCAAGGTCAAGTAGCACAAGACAATTGATCCTGAGCCCTTGCACAGAGATTCATAAAGCCAATGGGAGAAAACTTAGGATACTCTATAATGGCTTTGTTTATTCAACACCAAGAACTCTGCCCATGTGTTTTTTGCTGCTCACCTATAAAGCATTAGTAGAGGGCTCTGTTCCGTATCTCCTCACTGCAGGATGTAGGTAGATGAAGCTTCTACTATTTGGAGAATTGTTGATTGCAGAGGAAAGGGAAAGAGATCTGATGAAATGTGTACTACTCTTAAAGGTTTCATCTCAGATGTGTCACATGTCACTTCTACTAGTATCTCATTGACTTAAGCAAGTTACATGACCACACCTTCAGGTGGGCAAGGGATTGCAAGCCTACCACATTCCTGGAAATAGGAGACCTAGGAGGAGCAACAAGGGCAGTTCAGACCATGCGTGCATCCTTTACCAGTCCACAGTATCTCTAAGGGGCTATGTCTTATTAATGTTTGTATCACAAGCGTCTAAACGTACCTAGTCAGACGTCTAATAGACGTTTAATAGATAACTGAGACAGACACTGGTGACCAACTGACCAAAGAATGAAGAGTAACTTCTGGAGAATGTCCCTAAAGAGACTTTGCCTGGACTACTTCCAGAATCACCAGTTGAGGTCCTCTCATGGCCTTTCCGGGCATTGTTCAACCATAAACTTTCTGATGTCAGAGTCCTGGAAGGAAGAGTCACCTGGGTCACCATTTCTGCTATGTGGTTCAGGGGCCTTAGGTTCTTTGCTGCTGCTAAATAATTACCCAAATGAACTATCTCCCATGGTATAATAAAAGTACGTATACAGGATATAGAAGAATAAACTTCCTCTAGATTAACAGCAGATCTACAAGACCATGATCAACGCATGAGCAGGACACATGGCTCCAGTCCATTATTCCATTGTGAGATCTGTGACTACTCTTTAGAAAGTGGCCCCGGCTGTGCAGTCTGGACCTAACTGGGATTGTCTGACTGGTTTAAAAAACAAAAAATAGTCAATACTTTTTGGAAGATTTAAATAAGATTCAGAGTTTCACAATATAATATTCAAAATGTCTAAGATACAGACCCAAACTACTTGACTTACAAAACTTAAACAATTCTTAAAAGAAAGGACAACCAACAGAGGCCAACACTGAGATGAGTTAAATGGTGAAACTGTCAGACAAAGAGTATAAAGTAGCTATTAGAATTGTGCTTCCAGAAATAAAGGTAAATATTTTTTGAATAAATTGAAAGATAGAAGTTCTCAGCAAGATAAGAAAGCTATAAAAAGGAACAAAATGGAAATTTTAGAATCGAAAAATTCACTAGAGAGACTCAATATCAGGCTGGAGATGAACTCAAATTATACCACACATATATATAAAACTTAACTCAAAATGTATCCTAAATGTAAAACTATAAAACTCACCAAAGAAAACATAGGAAGAAACTGTGATTTTGGGTTAAGCAGAGAGTTCTCAGTTTTAAGAAAATAAAGGTAATCTATAAAAGAAAACATGGTAAAATTTGACTTCATCAGAATAAAAAAGGCTTTATTACTCTACAAAAGATACTGTTAAAACAATGAAAAGTCAGATCTTAAGCAGGGAGAAAATATTTGCAATTACATGTAAGAAGTACTTTTATTCAGAATATGTAAAGAATTCAAAATGCAATGATTAGAAACAACCTATTTTTACATGGGCAAAAGATTTTGACAGATACTTCACCAAAAAAGATATATGGATAGCAAATATAATGCTTATGGTTAATAAAATTGATAAGATGGATGAAAAGATGCTTCAATATGATTTATTAGTGAAATGCAAATTAAATGATAATTCTAAGTGCTGGTGAGGAATCAAATCAACAAGAACTCTCATACACTATTGATAGGAATGCAAAATAGTACAGCTACTCTGGAAAACTGGGGGTTTCTTGTAAAAGTTAAATGTACATTTAACAAATGACCCAGTAATCCTACTTTTAGGTATTTATCCTAGAGAAATAAAAATTTGTGCATGAATAGTTATAGTCACATTATTCACAATCATCAAAAAGCAGGAAACAAGCCAATTAGCTTCAGTGGGTGAATGGATAGACAACTGTGATCCATCCACACAATGGACTACTACTTATCAATAAAAACGATAAACTATGAATATACACAGTAACATAGGTGAATCTAAAATGCATTATTCTAAGTGAAATCTCAGTATCTAATGGTTACTTATTTTATTATTCCATTTAGGAGTCATTCTGGAAAAGTCAAAAATATAGGAACAGAGGCGAGATCAGTGGTGTATCCAGGGCTTAGGCGTGGGGAGAGTGTCTAACTAAGAAGAGGCAGCAGGAGGGAAATCTTTGGCTTATTCAAATCGTTCTCTGTCCTGACTGTGATGCTGGTTACAGGAATTTATACATGTGTAAAAATTTCTAGACTTATACACCAAAAAAGGTGAATTTTGCTCTACATAATTTTTAAAACTAGAAGAAAATTTATAGAGTGCTTATTATATACCATAATCTCTAACAACGGAAGGATCATTTAATGCTTGGAAGGGGAATTAAACTGCGTAATATGAAAATGTCAGTTTAGAGATTTCCTCCAGTCTAGTTTTCGTTCCCAAACGGCCTCTCATTCCACTCAATTTCATCTGTGCTAAGACTTCCGCTATCCACTGCCTGTACTGGGCAAAGAGAAAGAAGGATGTTGCTTGCGATGGTAACGTGAGCAGAAGTAGGTGTGGACTCAGAGAAAAGGTGTTTGATTTGAAAATTTAAAAGTTTCCCTTTCACACATGGCGCCCACAAGTGACTGGAAACCACTGAGCAGATGCCTTGACCGAGAACGGCAGGGGGTCCGAGTGCCACCCTGCCCCACAGCAGTAGGGACAGAGTTTCCTAATCCTGTGTTTGCTCACCCTCGTTGCATGCAGTTCCAGCTGATATTTTATTTGGGAATGGGAGAAAGATGGGAATGATGGGAATAAAAATTTACATTCAAATATGTTAAGTAAAAATATGTCTGAAATGACCAAAAGGGCACAGATGGGTGTGCTGACCAGCTATGAGAGAATAAGTGAACTGAGCGATAACCTCATTATCAGACTTAATACTCCAGGATACGTTTCTGTTTCGCAAAGATGCTTGGACTCCAGGGCAGAACTCCTTGAGAACAGGAGTTTAATGCATGCAAACCCAGGTGGGTCCAGACTGTAAACAGAATCAGTTTTGCTTTCATTTAGAGTGAGATCGACTCATTTACCAAGAAAAATGAGCTTGGAAAGTACAGGTGTGCTGGCCAGACGACCCACCAACACCCCTCCCGCCATAGTTAAGGGAAGCAAAGTCCCAAGTGACCAAAGAGATTAACACTGCTGTGATTATTTTCGTTTCAAAAAGGGTCCACTTAAAATATTTACTCTGGCAGTTCCTTCAAGTGTGGACCACCTCTGGGCATTTAGATTTCTCTCATAAATCATTAACCACCGAGTGGAGGGCGTGCAG
Source organism: Avahi laniger (assembly GCA_963575035.1). Taxonomy (NCBI): domain Eukaryota; kingdom Metazoa; phylum Chordata; class Mammalia; order Primates; family Indriidae; genus Avahi; species Avahi laniger. Next base: position 5,996 of record CAUYSK010042718.1, on the reverse strand, counting down.
CGAGGGAGAGTTCAGAGTTCTTGTCAATTGAAGATCAATAGAAGGGAAGGTGAATCATCTCTGAAATGATGGTGTGAGTCAACGGAAGAGATGCGATTGTGATTTACACCCAATGCTTCAGGAAATGCGTCTGCAGAAAGAAGGGAGTGGTGTCTACAGCGTGGAGGTGGGAAACCGTTCTTCCCCAGGGGCGCTGCTGGGGGCCACAGAGAACTGGGAGTACCCCCTGTCACCTCTGCCCATTTGTCCTCTCCCCACTCTCAGGATGTGACAGGTATTGGCGGAGCTCAATCCATTCTGCCTTCTGGGCCTCTGTCGCTCGTTACAGAAAGCTGCAATTTCATTTCACATCGGCAGTGTAAAACCTGTTGTCATATTTTATGTGATGATGTTAACTCTGCTATGAAATTATACCCTGAGAATACCCCAGAGCCGCTCAGTACATATAAATAGCCATTTATCAGATGCAAGCCGTAATCTCCTTGCTGCGCTGATCCATTCTGTAATTTTCTCTCAGCTCACAAACTACAAATGAAGAGTGTACTTAGATTTCAGTTATGAGATTTAAAATATGGATGCGGACATAGAAAGCTAATCCCTTCACGAAGAGACCAGGGAAATTTCCCATTAAATTCTAAGGACTTTCGTCCATCTGCTTTGTAAGGATCCCACGATTCCTTCACTGACCTCCCACACAATTTTTTACCCACTGATTCTCTGTCCTGCCTCTGTCAGCAACTTCTCTGCTAAGTGGCCATCACCCTTCATGTGTCCACTCTTCTCCCATCCCTAAGGCAGACACGTCCCTCACACGTGCTAATGGGATGTCTCCGCAAGCTGAGAACTTCACTGTGTTTGCAGACATAATGATGTGAGTGTTAACCATTGAATCTTTTTTCCCACAAAACCAACATGGCATGAACTATTACCGTGTGCCAAACACTGTGTGCTAGATACCTTACATATACTCTATTTTATATGCAGTCAGCCCCCCATATCTGCAGGATGCAAATCCAGATATTCAACCAACTCAAATTGAAAGTATTTGCAATAGGTCGGGCGAGGTGGCTCACACCTGTAATCCTGGCCCTCTGGAAGGCAGAGGCGGGTGGACTACTTGAGGTAAGGAGTTCAAGACCAGCCTGAGCAAGAGCGAGACTCCATCTCTACTAAAAATAGAAAAAGTTAGCCAGGCATGGTGGCGCATGCCTGTAGTCCCAGCTACCCGGGAGGCTGAGGCAGGAGGATTGCTTGAGCCCAGGAGTTTGAGGTTGCTGTGAGCCAGGCTGACGCCATGGCATTCCAGCTGGGACAGCAGAGCAAGAGTCTGTCTCAAAAAAAAGAATAAAAAAGAAAATATTTGCAATAAAAAATAATAAAAAAATTTTAAAGACAGTGTAACAACTATTTGCCTAGCATTTACATTGTATTAGATATTATAAGTAATCTAGAAATGACTTAAAGTACATGGAAGGATGTATGTAGGTTATATGCAAATACTATGCCATTTTATTTAAGGGACTTGAGCATACCCAGATTTTGGTATCCACACGGGGTCCTGGAACTGATTCCCCCCTCATAAAAAGGAATGACAGTATGAAGAAACTGAGGTTTAGTACAAGCTGTGTCTAACATCGCTCATAGCTAACAGCTGAAGCTAGGATTTGAACCCAAATTCTATATTAGTTTCATACGGCTGCTGTAACAAGTGATAACAAATGGACGGCTTTAAAAAATAGAAACTTATCCTGTAACAGTTCTGGAGGCCAGAAGTCTGAAATCAAGGTGTCGGCAGGGCTGCACTCCTTCCAGAGTCTCTAGGGGACGATCCGTGCCATGCCTCTCTCGCTTCAGCTGCTTGCCTGAGCGCTGCTCAGCCTTGCCGTCGCTGTCGTGCGGAGTGGTCGCATTTCCTGCTGCCCTGAGGGTCGCACGGACGCTCAGCAGCCGTGGCTTTGCTGAAGGCCTCCCAGGCGAAGAGCTGGGGCTCCAGTGCCAGCCTGCCGATGAGCTCCAGCCCTGCCATATGCCAGCAGGGCGACCTCTGGCAAGTTCATTGCCTCTGTTTCCCCATCTGGAAAATGGAGCTCATGGCGGCACCTGCCTCACAAGACGCGAGGCCTGAAAGAGTGGAGTGCTCGGAGACGCCCTGGCAGGTAAGTGGTGCTCGGGAGATGGTGACGATGGTTAGTGTAACACCTTTCCTTGGACGGTCAGGCGGCTTACTCCTTCATTCCACCAAGCACTCTTAAACTGATACTTAAATTAGCCTGGAATCTCCCCAGGGATCAAGCCCACTGCGTGCTACTTTCTGAAATATGTATCCCCCTTTGCAAATAAGCAGTTTGTCCTTCTTAAGTCCTTCCTCACAGATCCTGGTGTCCATTTGCCTCAAGGTTGAGGTGAGGGCTTCCCGGTCATGTAAGCACATCTTTCACCCAGACAGCAAATTTGAGCCCATGAAAAGCGAGGGAGGGGGCTCTTAACTGTTTATTCAACTATAGTGCTCAAAACCTTTCCTAGCCAGGATCGTGCTATCCGTTATCGTTGGAAGATCACTTTCCTCGGTAGAGTAAAGCAAATTATGAAATGAGTTGTTCTGTCCTCTTTGTGCTGCTGACACTAAACTGAGCAATGGCCATGTGCTTCCCTGATTTTCTTCCAGCTCCAACCCAAAAAGCCTTTTCGATCGTCTTTGGCACACTTCGCAAGCCTTGCCTAATTCTGTTCCTTAGCGTACAGGCATAGCACACCTATCCGAGTCGTTCTTTGTGTTAGCCCCAGGTGGGTGTTCTTCGTTCGCCCAGTGCAGATCCTTTAAAGACCAGAAATCATCAGGGGGCCTCTGTGGCCATGCTGACCTGTTTCTTTAGGTGTCACCTACTTTTCTCCCTAATCATGAAAATTTATGACCAAAGAGTTAAAATTCCTGTTCAGAAATTTCCGTTTCTCGTAAGTCACCTTCCCTTTTTGAGTTCAGACTATGAGATCATAGCTATTTTTTCTTCAAACTTTCTTTGAATTCTATTTTCTTGAAATCGAGGTTAGATGTTGGGGCTTTGACAAACATTTTCTTCATGCTGTATTATGTGATGTTCGCTTGTATATAAGGTTGCCGCGATTCTTCTTCTTTCCTTCCCGTTCCTTAGCTTTGGTCAGTAGAGAGCAGAGAGTAACCGTGTCCTTCATTGTATCTTTCACCTTCTGAGAGATTGAATCACCAGCGAGGGAAGTCGAGAAATTTATTAGACATCATGGGCCTTTTGGAGGGAGGACCGAATGAGACTTCCATTAATTATTTCAAGTAATCTTTTTTGGATTATAACAAATGTACAGAAAGGACCCTAAATCATCAGCATAGAGCTCAATGAATTTCTACAAAATGAACACATCACATATAACTACCTAATCACAAAACCCATCCACTCCACTGAAACTTTCCTCTTGCCTCATAAATTAGTTTGAATGGAGTTATAATCTGTATTGGGAAGGTGATAATTAACATAATAAGGTAAACATTTGTTGAGAACTTAATTATGTGCCAGGCACTGTATTAAACAACATATACGTATATAAGCCCAACAGTTCCATGACATGGTCTTATTGTTATCCCCATTTTTAAAAATAAGAAACTAAATCTGGGAAGGAAATAAGGAGATATTGGTCAAAGTGTACAAAATTTCAATTAGACAGGAGAAATAAGTTTGTGAGATTTATTGCATGGCACAGTGACTATAGTTAATAATGTATTGTATATCTCAAAATTGCTAAGAGAGTAAATTTCAAATGTCTCACCACAAAAAATAAGATGATAGATATGTTAATTAGATTTATTTAATCATTCCACATTGTACATATATATACACACATATATCAAAACATCACATTGTGCCACATAAATATATACAATTATCTGTCAATTAAAAATGACATTAATTTTAAAAATGATAAATTTAAAAACATACGAAGAAATCTCGTACACACACACACACACACACACACAGGATCTGGCTGTTGGGTGGCCAGCCAATGATGTCTGCCCCAACTACTAGGAATGTGTAAATTGTCTCCCGGCATCCAGTAAATTTTATAAACCCTGTAATAAGTAACAGAATAAGAACAAGAGAGTTGTTTCTACATATATCATGAGGCAGGAATGAGTACTAGTTCCCAACCAGAAATGTCCATGATGCAGAATGTCCCATTTCCTGGGAATTCTAGGCAACTTGGTGCTGTTGTAATCGTTCATACTTGCCCGCCACATAGTATGATGTAACACAGGGGGTATCCGATAAATCTTGTTTAAAGATTGAAAAAAAAAAAAAAAGAAACTGAAGCTTGGAGAGATTAGGTTATTCACCCAAGATCACAAGCTGGGATTCGAACCCAGGTGTGGCCAATTCTAAAGACCGCGCTCTTAACCATGAGGGTAGACACAGCTTCCTCTTGGCCAGCCAGGCTGTCTGTCAGGGTTTCTTAGTCTCGGTACTGTTGACATTTGGGGCTGGACAGTTCTTTGTTGTGGGGGCTGTTTTGTGCATTTTAGGATGTTTATCAGCCTCTCTGGCCTCTACCCACTAGATGCCAGAAACATCCCCATCTCCCACCAGTCATGATAATCAGAAATGTCTTCAGACATTGCCACATGTTCCTGGGGGATAAAACTGCCCCCATTTAAGAACCACCTGCCTCCCTTCTCTCCGCTCACCCATTACTCTGCTGTGAGTTCACCCTCAGACAAATGGATACTAATGCAGTGCGCGCCTTCCTGACAGGCAGTGCTATTCCAAAACCCTGGGATCCATCAGTTTCTTTTGAACTGTTGCCCTGCAATTACGAGCTTCACTGTTTGGGTTGTATTTAACAACCCGAATTAAGAGTTCTGCTTCATTTTGTCATCCAAATACATTCATCGCCGTGCAGCCTTCTGGAGCCACAAAGATCACTGCTTCTGCCACAATTGTCACAGCTCCTGTCTCTCTTCTCTTTCACCCGATCTCTATAGAAAGTCACTGGGCACTTCTTATACACTCCCCCTTTCCACCTTGCACCCGCTGTTCTCCACGTACATAACTATCTGTCAGTCACAGAAGAAAGAGCCGGTATACTCGAAAAGGGCAATTTGGGAAGCAGTTATTAAATATCTTATTTACAAAGGGGAGAGCATGATTTGGGGAAACTAAGGCTAGATAATACAGCGCCCTGAGAATGGCAATCGTACGGAGTTGTTATGACTTGTAGCGACAGGAGGAAGATGGGGTCACAGACCCAGAGACAGTTTCTACCCGGTGGATCTCATTGGTACGAGCAAAAAGAAGGCATGGGAGCCCAATGACGGGGTCTGGGTGTCCAGCTTCCCAGGGACAGAGCTGGGGGGAAGGATGGAGAGCAGACCTGAAGAGCAAGTGGAGGATGTGCAGCACCGTGTCTTATAGTTTTGTCTAAGCACGGTTCCCGGCTCCCTTTCCTAGATTTCATTTTGAAGTCCTCTTTATCAGACCATAGATAGAGCTTCCTGCCAAACGTGTTCATCCTGGTATTTGAGGGATGCATTCTTCTCCTTGCCAGGAGCCTATCATTCTAGTATTCCCATCCCCGGTTTAGGAAACCAAATCCTTGTTTTTGGACACCATCTCTATGGCCAGCTGTTCATTTCTTCTTTCCTCCTGTCACTTCTGAAATTACAAACCTCAGCCAGAAGCAAAAATGAGGAAACCTGGTTTGCCTTGTGAGATCTGGGTGAGTTTCTCCATCAGCTTTAGGAAGGAGTGAGCCATCTTCTAGTCATCTCTTTGCCTGATGTCCAGATCAGGACTTCTCAAGCCTGTCGGTGCCAGATGATCTCCTGATGGTTCTTTTTTTTTTTTTTGAGACAGAGTCTCACTTTGTTGCCCTGGCTAGAGTGAGTGCCGTGGCGTCAGCCTAGCTCACAGCAACCTCAGACTCCTGGGCTCAAGCAATCCTACTGTCTCAGCCTCCCGAGTAGCTGGGACTAC
>CAUYSK010042716.1:0-84588 GCA_963575035.1 Avahi laniger | reverse complement strand
TATAATTTGCTTAATAGAAGTTTCTTACTAATTTTTTTTCCCTGTAACAGAGGTTGGGGAAAAGAGGGTAAGGAGGGGAATTTGAATTAGGGAGGTAGGATTGGAGAAGTAGTTGTTAACAGGTGGGGAGAGGGATTTTGTCTCCCCAGAGAATATTTGGCGAAGCCTGGGCGAGGGTACTGCTAACATGTAGTGAGTAGAGACCAGGGATGCTGCTAAACTCCTAGCATGCATTCCCCCCTCCCCCCCAGTAAAGAATTAGCCAGTACAAAATATCGATACTGCTGCTGTTGAGAAACCCCTGTAGTAGAGGCAGAGCTGTGGCAGATCAGAGGAGCGAAGATTCCCCTACGTACATTGTAGGACCTGGCAGATCAGAGGAGGGAAGATTCCCCTACGTACTTTGTAGGTGATAGGTCCCAGGATGCCCAGACCAAGAGCAAGTTCAGATCCAGCCCAAATGTACTTTGAAACTAGCATCTGTTCTGCTTAGCACTGCTGTTGACACCATAGGAGACTAGGAGACCCTCGTCTGGGTGTTTCGTTTTTATTATGGTATGTATGTGTGTGTGTGGCAAGAGAGGAGGGGAATATATGCATACAGAAGAGTCGAGAGTTTTTTCTCTTACTCCTAGTTTCTCCACAGAGACCAGGGGAAGTTGTGTTTGACCTTAGTCTATGTTTCTCCTGGGCTAACTAACATATTTGAGGACTGGAAAGTGCCAGTTATTGAAGAAATGGCGAAATAAAAACAGGGCAAGGAAGGAATAGAGATGAAGTGCTGTGTGTTTGAGAGAGTCTTTAGCTGTGGAATGGAACCTTCTGCAATCATGAAAATGTTCTATATTTAAACTGTCGATACATGTGACTATTGTATGCTTGAAATGTGGCTAGAAGCTACTATATTGGACAGGATCATTCTAGAATCATAATTTCCTTAATCTGTAATTTGTTTACTGAATGTTTCTTCTTTTTCTCCTGTAACAGAGGCTGGGGAAAAGACAGTGAGAAGGGGAATTAGGATCAGAGAGATAGGATTAGAGGTAGCTGTGGTTGTTGTACACTTGAAATGTGGCTTGTGCTTACTATATTGACAAGATAGTTCCAGAATCATAATTTTAGAGCTCAAAGAGACTGTAGCCATGATTCTCAAACTTAGCCGATCATAGAATCTCCCGACCTTTTTAAAAAAATACCTTCTGAATAAGACTTGTGGAGTTGAGAAGTGAGACTCTTTATTTTTATGACGTTCTCCTGGTGAGTTTGACATGTGGCCGGGTGTGAGAACTCCTGGGAGATCACCCTGTCGAGCCTGATTTTCATAGGAAGGAAACCGAGTGCTATACTGAGGAATGCCAGTTGTCTAAAGTCTCACGGGCCACCCAAACTCTGTTCATGCTCCAGTGCTTTCCCCGTAGGTTAAAAAATTTATAGCTTATAGGATGGAATTCTCATGAAAATTGGATTTTGGAAGAAGCCACAGTACCAGAAGTCTTTATTCTTGTCCAGGTTCTGACTTTGAGAAAATTTGGCGGGAACTGCCAGGGTGGTGGCAATCGGAGACCTTTTTATCCTTGGCCCAACATACTTTTGAAAACTTTTAGCTTTTTGCCTTTTCTGGGAAAGTGAAATTGGGGATGGCTAGACATTGGCAGCAAAACTTCAGACTTTTGGTCTCCAGCACAGTCGGTTTAGACACGGCTCAGTAAGGTCTGCAGGAAGTTTGTTTTAGATTCGTGTGTCTTGGGCATCTGGAATCGAATCCCACGTAGCCCTGCAAGGCCAGTGGGGAGTATGTATGGTTCATGTTAATGGATACAAAGAGTTTGGTGATTTTCTGTCTAGTTCTAAAATGTAAACATCAGGGTTATAATGGAATGTTCTAGTAATCAGCATACTTTTCTCTGAGCACAGAGGTGTGCAGGCTTATTGGGACATTCTGACTTGCAGTGTCAAAGGAATCAGTGGAACTCTGGCTGGTTTTACCCTTGGGAGCTCAGAAATATATGGTTGAGATGCTTTATGGTAGAATTCAGAGATTTTTCAGGGGATGGTTGTGTTTTTGGTGGGGTGGGGGGGTTGGTCATGTGCCTGTCTCTTTGGAAAGAAGTTAAAAGAAGGACACCTTTGAAGCATAGGCACATTTTCACATTTTCTTGATCTGAAGATAATTTATTAGCACACCTTTAAGGGAACCTGGTACTAAATATGTCTTGGTATCTTTGTTTTTGATTTTAAATCATTCAAATTCATAGCTGTTAATTGACAATACAAGGGTCTTTTTGATAGTATTCCTCAAAGAAACCTCAAGTTCATTATGATATTTTCAATTCCATTTTTAAATTAAAACAATTTTAAATCACAGCTTTATTAAGACATAATTCACATACCATGAAATTCACTCTTTTAAAGTATAAAATTTAATTTTTTTTGTATATTCATACAGATGTGCACCAATCACCATTATCTAATTTTAGATTATTTTCGTTGCTCAAAAAAAACAAAATAACAAAACCCTACATATTAGCAGCCATTCCCCATTACTGCTTATCCCTGTCCCACCCCTGGTGTCTGACAATCACTTTCTGCCTATTCTGGACATTTCATATAAATGGAATCATGCAATACATGGCCTTTATATCTGGCTTCTTGCAGCGTAATGTTTTGGAAGTTCTTCCATGTTGTGGCACAGCAGTCACTGTCCCATTCCTCCTTCTTCAGCCTGGGGAACTGCTAGACTACTTTCTGTCTCTGTAGATTTGTCTATTCTGGATTTTTCATGTAAATAGGCTTATATATGTGACCTTTTGTGTCTAGCTTTTTTCACTTACCATGACCTGTCAAGGTTCATCCATATTGTAGCATAAATCAGTACTTCATTGCTTTTTAGGACTGAATAATATTCCACTGTCTGGATCTGCCACATTTTGTTTTTCCATTTACCAACTGATGGACATTTGGATTTCTGCTTTTTGGGTGTTATGAATAATGTTGCTGTGTATATTTATGTACAAGTGTTTGTGTAGACATATGTCTTAAATTCTCTTGTGTATATACCTACGTGTGAAATTGTTGAGTCATATGGTAGCTCTATGTATAATTCTTTGAGGAACTGCAAAATTGTTTCCACAGGAGCTGCACCATTTTACAGTCCCACCAGCAGTATATTCCACCTTCTTCACATTCTTGTCAACACCTGTCATTGTCCATCTTTTTTATTATAGCCATCCTAGTGGGTGTGAACTGGTATCTCATTGTGGTTTTAATTTGCATTTTCCTAATGACCAATGATGTTGAGCATATTTTCATATGCATATTGGCCATTTGTATATCTTCTTTGGAGAATTGTCCATTCAGATCCTTTGCCTAATTTTTAATTGAGTTATTTGTTGAGTTGGGTTATTTATTGAGTTTTAAGAGATTTTATATATTCTGGATACAAGTCCCTTATTAGACATAATTTACAAATATTCTCTTCCATTCTCTGTGTTGTCTTTTCACTTTCTTGATGATGTCCTTTGCAGCATGAAAGTTTTTCATTTTTTAAGAAGTCCATATACCAATTTTTTCTTTTGTCAGATTTATGTTTTTGGAGTCATAACTAGGAATCCACTGGTAAGTCCAAGATCATGAAGATTTACACCCATGTTTTCTTCTAAGAGTTTATGGTTTTAGCTCTTACATTTAGATCTTTGATCCATTTTGAGTTAATTTTTGTGTGTAGTATGAAGTGGGGGCCCAAATACATGCTTTCGCATGGGAGTATCCAGTTATACCAGCACCAGTTCAATTTTAATGGTACATGGTTGTCATTAATCTGCTTTTTTCTGGATTCCTTGATTTCCGAGAATACTTATTTGATATACAACATGATATAAAGAAAATAGCTTTGAAATATTAATATCATTGTTACTAAATAGTATAACCACTGAGGTAAGTTTAGCATTACTTTGAAATTTCTTTTTCCTTAGTCTTTTTAAGTGAGATGCATTCTATTAAAATACTCTGTTCTAAAGTGTCTTGAATTAGTTAAATTCTTTTTCTTTTTGGCTCCATTACCAATTTAATATTCAGTTATGCTATTTACTTCAGTTTTTCTAGCAGCTTTACATTTGTTTGGTTTGTCCCTCCAGGATATCTTTTTGGCAAATACACACACACGCACATGCGCGTGCACACATGCACATAGGAGTACCATGTAGCTATAAAAATATATATGTATGTATAAGTAATATGTATTAATAAAACTTCACTCTTTCTACTTTCCTTATGCAAAAGGTAGACTGTTAAATTCTGGAGATCTCTACATGTCCGAACACAGGTATCTTCCTCATTTTTTATAGCTACATGGTAGCTATGTGGATCCCTAAGCTGAGCATTTGGAAAGTTTTTGGTCTTTTACTGTTTGTTACACGCAGTGCCCCAGTGAATTACCTTGTATGTTCGTGTGCAGGTGTTTCTATAGATTGGATTTCTAGAAGTGAGATGGCTGGGATGGAGATAAGTGCTTCTCTCATTTTCCAGGTGTTGCCAGATTCCTTTCCATAGAGAGTGTCCTTTTGTCTGCCCCCACTGACAATGCACTAGAGTTCCTTTTCCCCAGGGTATGTTGTTAGACTTTTGGATTTTTTTCCAGCCTGATGGGTGAAAAATGGTGCAGGGATACCTCATTTTATCATGTTTCACTTTATCACGTACCACAGATAATGTGTTTTTTAAAGATTAAAGGTTTGTGGCAACCTGCATCCAGCAGGTCTATCAGTGCTGCTTTTCTAACAGCACCTGCTCACTTCTTGTCTCTGTGTCACATTTTGGTAGTTCTCACAATATTTCAAACTTTTCCATTATTATATCTGTAATAGTGATCAGTGATCAGTGATCCTTGGTGTTACTGTTGTAATTGTTTTGGGGCTCCACGTGCACATCTAAGATGGTGAGCTTAATCAATACATGTCCTGTATGTTCTAACTACTCCGCTGACCAGCAGGCCGCCCGCCCCACCCCCACTCATCTCTCTCCCTTGAGTCGGGCCGTTTTCCCGAGACACAACAATATTGAAATTAGGCCAATTTAATAACCCTACGGTGGGCTCTAAGTGTTCAAGTGAAAGGAAGAGTTGCATGTTTCTCACTTTAAATCAAAAGCTAGAAATGATTAAGATTAATCAGGAAGGCATGTTGAAAGCCTAGATAGGCTGAAAGCTAGGCCTCTTATGCCAGTTAAGCCAAGTTATGAATGCAAAGGAAAAGTTCTTGAAGGAAATTAAAAGTACTACTCCAGTGAACACATGAATGATAAGAAAGCAAAACGGCCTTATTGCTGGTATAGAGAAAGTTTCAGTGGTCTGGATAGAAGGTCAAACCAGCCACTATATTCCCTTAAGCCAAAGCCTAAACCAGGGCAAAGCCCCAACTCTCTTCAGTTCTGTGAAGCCTTAGAGCGGTGAGGAAGCTGCAGAAGAAAAGTTCGAAGCTAGCAGAGGTTGGTTCATGAGGTTTAAGGAAAGAAGCCATCTCCATAACGTAAAGTACAACATGAAGTAGCGAGTGCTGATGTAGAGGCTGCAGCAAGTTAGCCAGAAGATCTAAGATCATTGGTAAAGGTGGCTGCACTAAGCAGCAGAAGTTCAAGGTAGCTGTAATAGCCTTCTGCTGGAAGAAGATGCCCTGTAGGACTTTCATAGCTAGAGAGGAGCAAGTCAATGCCTGGCCTCAAATCTTCGAAGGACAGGTTGGCTCTTTTATTAGGGGCTAATGTAGCTGGTGACTTTAAGTTGAAGCCAATGCTTATTTACCATTGGCTAATGGTAGATGCTAAATCTACTCTGCCTGTGCTCTGTAAATGGAAGAACAAAGCCTGAATGATAGCACATCTGTTTACAGCATAGTTTACTGAGTATTTTAAACTCACTATTGAGACCTCTTGCTCAGAAGGAAAGAATCCTTTCAAAATATTACTGTTCATTGACAATGCACTTTGTCACCCAAGAGCTCTGATGGACATGTTCAAGGAGATTCATGTTGTTTTCATACCTGCTAACACAACATTCATTCTGCAGCCCATGGTCAAGGAGTAATTTTGACTTTTATATCTTATTATTTAAGAAATATATTTCTCAAGGATATAGCTGCTATAGATAGTGATTCCTCAGATGGATCTGGGCAAAGTAAATTGAAAACTTTCTGGAAAGAATTCACTGTAGTTTCCATTAAGAACATTCATGATTCATGGGAGGATGTCAAAATAGCAACATTAATAGGAATTTGAAAGAAGTTGGTTCTTACCTCATGGATGACTTCAAGGGGTTCAAAACTTCAGTGGAGCAAGTAATTGCAGCTGGGGTGGAAATAGCAAGAGAACTAGAATTAGAAGCAGAGCCCGAACATGTGACTGAATTGCTGTAATTTCATGATAAAACTTGAATGGATGAGTACTTGCTTCTTATGGATGAGCAAAGAAAGTGGTTTCTTGGATAGAATCTAGTCCTGGTGAAGATGCTGTGAATATCGTGGAAATTAAAGCAAAGAATTTAGAATATTACACAAATTTAGTTGATAAAGCAGCAGCAGAGTTTGAGAGGATTGACTCCAATTTTGAAAGAAATTCTGTGGGTAAAATTGCATGCCACAGAGAAATCTTATGTGAAAGGAAAAGTCAATCAGTGTTACAAACTTCATTGTCTTACTTTAAGAAATTACCACAGCTACCCCAGCCTTCAGCAACCACCACCCTGATCAGTCAGCACCACCAACATCGAGGTAAGACCTACCACCAGCAAAAAGACTACAACTTGCTAATGGCTCAGATGATCATTAGCATTTGTTAGCAATAACATATTTTTAAGTTAAGGCATGTACATTGTTTTTTAAGACAAAATGCTATTGCACACTTAATAGACCATGGTATAGTGTAAACATAACTTTTATATGCAATTGGAAACCAAAAACTTGTGTGGCTTGCTTTGTTGCAATATTTGCTTTTTTGTGGTGGTCTGGAACTGAAGCTGCAACATCTCCAGGAAGGTATCCCTGTATCTCAATGTAGTTTTAATTTTCATCTTCTGTATTAGTAAATATGAACATCTTTTTGTATGTTTGATATGTGTATTTGTGTTTCTGTGAATTGTTTGTATCTGTTGCCCACTTTTTCCCATCGGATTGTTGACTTTTTTTTTTGTTTTGGGAACTTTTTATATATTAAAGAGATTAGTTCTTCTTGATAATGGGTTCAAATATTTTTCCTCAGTTTGTCATTTGTCTTTGTGCCATATATAAGTTTTTGTTTATTTCTTTTTATTGTAGCCTGGTTTATCAGCTCTTAAGTGGCTTCTGAATTTTGAGTCAGTTAAAAAGGCCTTGCCTACTTCAAGATGGTAAAAAGGTTTCATTCACATTTTCTTCTAGGACTTCAGTGGTTTTATTTTTTTACATATAATCTTTGACCCATTTGGAGTTTGTCGTGTTGTATAATTATTTAAGACTCTTAGTACATCTTGCCAAATTGCTTTCCAGATTGGTTTTATACTTCTGTTGATTATGAATAAGAACTCCCGTTTCTCACTTGTGCCTGTGTTTGTTTTATAATTTTATACTGACACTATTATTGCCAAATGTTGTGCTCTGTGCCTGGTTTCCTCATCTGCCCCTATTGTTTAAAAACAAAATAAAAAATGGTAGAACCGAGAACTGTAAAGAACTGAAGTGTTATATAAAACATTATTCTTATTTTATAGTGCCTTATACATAGTGTGATAATTATAGACACTCAATGAATACTTGGTTGATTATAGGCAAAGTACCCATGTACTGAATTTTATTTTTTGGCAAATTTTATTCCCCTTAAGACTCTGTTAATTACTGATATTGTTGTTTATTTCCTCAGTTTGTAGAAGACTATGAACCTACCAAAGCTGACAGTTATAGAAAGAAAGTGGTTCTTGATGGAGAAGAAGTCCAGATAGATATTCTAGACACTGCTGGACAGGAGGACTATGCAGCGATTCGAGACAACTACTTTCGGAGTGGAGAAGGCTTTCTGCTAGTGTTCTCAATCACAGAACATGAGTCCTTCACAGCAACTGCCGAATTCAGGTATGTTTGAAATGAAATAGCTAAAGCCTTTTTTTATATGTCTTAGAAGGAATTTGGGCCTGAGCATAGCAGTAGAGGGTCGAGTATGTTATTAGGAAGAATTCTGTCTAAAGAATTTTTGGGAGCTTTATGAAGCTTGGCACATTATAGTCCATCATTGTTGTAATCTCTTTGGCCTTCCCTGTTCTGTGATTTCTGAATATAAATTATTTTAAGAATGTTGTTACTTCTGAAAAAGGATGAAGCTATTCCATATACTCAAGAAGCTATAATTTTGTTCGTATACATCCTGAGAGACAGTGATGGATAAGAGTTAACTGTCTTTATCTTTTTTATGATTTTACTACAAAAGTAACAATTTTGATCTATTTTGAGGTACATGAAGCATTGGCAGGAGAGTGAGAGGTATGAGTCAGAATGACCATTTACCATTCCTGTAAGGACTTTTAGCATCGTGGAGGGGAAAGAGTGTGGCTTTACCTAGGTTGAATCCTTGTCGTACCACTTGCTGGCTTTGTGACCAGGGGCAAGTTTACTCAGCATCAGGATTCTGTTTCTCTAAAAATGTAGTTGTTGAAAAATGACATGACATGATGATGAGTTAGACTGTGAAGTTCGTGCGGGCAGGAACCTTGGCTACCCTACATCGTGTCCCCGGACGCTATCCCAGTGCGGGCACATGGTACTTACATAGTGAGTAGAGTATTCACTGCTATCGTTCATTTTAAAATGTGGCAGTTAAAGATACCTTAAGTTCATTTTGTTATAAAGAAATAACCTTTTGGGAGTAATTCTTATCTTCTGTAATTTTCTCTTTACTCCACACCCTTCCCATTTCTCTTACACAATTGTGTTGTTTTTTTTTTAATTTACTCTCCTTATAAACATACCTATCCAGATGACTTTTTATTTTAAGAAGCAGATCTAACTCTAGCCCAGGCAACCAAGCGAGACCATGTCTAAAAAAAAAAAAAAAAAGCAGATCTAGAGTCTATTGGAGAACTAAAAAGGAAAACCGAATCAAAACAACCAGTAATTTTTTCACTTTTTAGCAAGTTCTGGTCAGAAAGTAAGGTGATCAGCCAAAGGCAAAAATGAGGAAGCTAAATATTCCCCAAGATTTGTAAGGAAGCGTCAGTGAGCCAGGGAGGCCTCGAGAGGTGCACGCAGGCAAAGCAGCAGAGCGAGCCGGAGGCGCTCAGGTAGGGCCTCAGCCGTCACGCTGCGGGGTTTCCAGTCTTCAACGTGCCGAGTCCCTCAGTTCGCTGGAAGTGTAGTGCACATGTGGTGATCGGTTAGATGACCAGGACTCACTATGAGAAGTCCTATTAATTTTTAGACTTTTCAGATATCCCTAGAAGTTTCCATATTTGAATACAGCTCATACATTTATAATTGTGTATCTACATAGTCCAGTGTTTGTGCCTCATTGAATATGAAACAGGACAGATGTGCACACTCTCTTACTCTCGTCCCTGGACTGAGCCTTTCGATTCCGCTTTGCTCTGTGATTCACCGGGAAGGAAGTACTGGGCAGGACAGTCCCATCCAGGGCATAGACAGTGTCCCTTATCCTCTCCCCTCATCACCTGCGCACAGATGCTATCCATGAGTTCTCAGAGTTGCGGCAGGGTCTCGTCTTGGAAAGGGTTTTGGTGTTATGTGAAAAGGGGGATCCTTACGAGAAAAAGGGCAAATGGATACGTAAAGCAAAAGAGAAGGGGAAGTTAATTTTCTTGACTTGAACGCTGGGCATTTAAATAAAAGTCCCAGGCTGCCCAGGTTTCTCCTGCTATTGGAAGCAGAAGAATGCAGGTAGATTATCTGAGCCCTTGCGATTAACTCGGTCACTTTACTTTATGCCTGTTGGCAGTTTTAAAACACAGCATTTCTGTATGTATGTTTCAAATGGGAAAGCCCCAACATAAAGCCAAATGTTAATACGCTGTCTTCCTGGACACTTTTTCTGGACAGTATCTCATGAACTAAGATAAATAGGCTTGCCACAAGAGGCCAGAACTCTGTGCTCTCATTTTTGGATCAGTATGTTTATTAATGAGCTAATTTTACATGCCTCTGCAAAGCTAATGAACCAAAAAGCTATGAGTTTTTATTGTTCGTAGTTGATATTGATCACATAATTTATAAATGTATCATGGTTTTAGCCCCTATTCAAATGTAGGGTTCAATTTTCGAGTATCTTTTCTTCTTTGTGTTTGTCTTAAAATATTTGGTATCTGGTACTTAAATTGTCTGTATGGAAATTTAAAAAAAAAATTTTATTATTGTGAAATGTTACCCTATATCATGTAAAAATCAGTGCAGATCTCTACAAAATACATTTTTTTGAAGGAGACTCTCTGAAATGTATTGAAATGTAGAAGTAGAAATGTCCACATTGGACCAAAGTAATGGAAGGGTAATGTTTAATTGATTTTTTTAAATATTTCATCTTAATACTTTAGATGATTATTTTTAGTAGAGGTTAATGGATATTTTTAGAGAAGACATTTTTGAAGTACTTTTCCACAGGCCTTGGAGTATTTCCTTTCCTTTCATTTTTTTCTTCTTTGTACTAGAAAAATAATGTCCATTGAAATGTGATTACTGCCAAAGGTATCTGTCCCTATTCTGTAGACAGCGGTCCCCAACTTTTTTGGCACCAGGGTCCGGTTTCATGGGAGACAGTTTTTCCATGGATGGAGGGCGGAGGGGAGATGGAACTCAGGTGGTAATGTGAGCAACGGGGAGCGGCTGTAAATACAAATGAAGCTTTGCTCCTGGACCACTGCTCACCTCCTGCTGTGACCCCCTTTCCTGAGTCTGTGGAAGGCAGTTCTTCCACTGGAGGGGTGAGGAGGGGTGAGAGGAGGTGCAGCTCAGGCAGTGATGCGAGCGACGGGGAGCAGAGGTAAATACAGAAGAGGAAGCTTTGCTCGCCTGCCCTGCTGTGTGCCCCCCCCACCAAGTTTCATGGAAGACAGTTTTTCCATGGGGGATGGTGTGGAGCTCTGTGGCCTGGGGGTTGGGGATCGCAGGCCTATAGCATTTACTGTGTCTAAATGGACACTGTGTGTGTGTGTGTGTGTGTGTGTGTGTGTGTGTGTAGCGGGGGAGTCATGTGGAGATTTAATCAAAACCGAAGTTTCACAAAGCAATACTTTTGCTACTTGAGATTACCTTGGATGGTTCTGTTCTGTTCTAGTCTGTAACATTCTGTTTCACTGGGGAAAAAAAACCCCTACAGATTCTGACCCACGAAATTGATTTTGTGATCCACTAATAGGCTGCCACCTTCCGTATGAAAAACACTGGATTTCATAGCTTTTACTGTCACAAAGAAATCATACTGTTTTTTTAAAGGGGAATTATTAAGCATTTTATGGTGATTCTTCTTTTAGCTTGTTTTTATCCCAGAGATTCAGTTTTTTTTTCTTTTTCTTGTGTATGTAAGTGTAAATTGGGGTCCCCGCTGGAATGCAGCATCCTGGGCTCCTGTCCAGACATCTATTTTTGTGGGACTGTTGAGCCCGGAAATCTGTATTTGTAACGAGCACCTCAGGTGATTCTGATGCAGGCAAACGGAGAGCCGGACTTTGAAAACACTTGTCTAGTTTATGACTGCCTCTAGTGCGAGTGTGGCAGTTTCTTCTTCTGCCTTAGGAAAGCCTTTTATTTCAAGGGGGTCCTCAAAACCGAGTTTATACGCTAGCTTTCTTAGCTGTTGTCTTTTTGATGTAACACCTCAGGGAGCAGATCCTCCGTGTCAAGTCTGAGGAAGATAAAATCCCACTGCTCGTTGTGGGAAACAAGTCCGACTTAGAGGAGCGGAGGCAGGTGCCCATCGAGGAGGCCAGGAGTAAAGCCGAAGAGTGGGGCGTGCAGTACGTGGAGACGTCGGCTAAGACGCGTGCCAACGTGGACAAGGTA
Organism: Avahi laniger; assembly: GCA_963575035.1. Lineage (NCBI taxonomy): Eukaryota > Metazoa > Chordata > Mammalia > Primates > Indriidae > Avahi > Avahi laniger. The sequence goes on along the minus strand of CAUYSK010042716.1, from coordinate 72,568 downwards.
GGCACACGCTCCGCGCGGTTCTTGGAAACAGCAGAATGCAGATATCTCACCTGTTTGTTTTGTGGGAACCACTTATGGGAGCTACTACGCACAATCTGACTTCTGCACATGTGTAAGCCATTGTCATGAGAAACACTGAGAGGATTTGACCCGGTATGTGAAACAACTGGGGTCCTTTTGCTTTGTCATGAGGCGGCTTTAGAGCATGCAGAATGTGGCACAGTCCTGGGAAGTGCGGCAGGATGGCCCCTGGCATGTGGAGACCGTGCTGGAGGGAGGGGCAGAAGGAGCTTCCTCTCTCCCTAACACAGCCCTGGCTGGCCCTGCTGGGCTGCCGCTCCGGAGGGTCCCCTGAAGGCGGCCTGGGAAGAAACATGGAGTTTCTTGATTTTGCTCTCACCGAGTTATTGGTTAGATTTATTCTTTTCACCTTACTGTTCACTGACAGAGCCAGGGTGTTCTGTCTTTATTGTTTAGTCTCCAAGCAGTATTTGCTCTCAGCAATCAACTTTGTGGGATCTCCTTTCTTTCTCTCATCCCATCCCCAGCGTACTTTCCCATTCAAATCTCTCGACAATGATGAATGTTGATAATTTGAAAACCCGCCTATAGGGGATTGCTATTGTTAAACCTAGTTTTCTCTTTTTTTAATGAAGGTTCCAGGTGGTTGCCACACAGCTAGAATCTTTAAGCTAAACCTTAAAGATGAGGCTCTCCCTGCCTTCATCTTGGTCCTTAGCTCTTAACCTCACGATACACTCTTGTGACTCTAAACACCTATCAGCTTGGCAGCCGACAGCGGGTGTGTCCTGCAGCTTCACATCCGAATCTCCCGCATCCCTTCTTCTGCCCTCCTTCCTGTGAGGAGATTTTTAACCAAGCTTTCTGCTAGCTCGAAACGGTGCCAGCACAACATTGGTATCACGAATGTTGGTATTAGAAGGCGATCACTTAGAAGCACTTTGGCAGCACCTACAACATAAATCTGTTTAGTTGTCTACAGTGTGATACAATGTGAGGTTTATAATCCTCTACTTTTTCTGTGAATTATTATCTCTTATGTTGATTCTTACGCTACTCAAAATCTTTCCTTCTATCAAATTATTTCCTAGCTGTGGAAAACACACAGGAAATCCAGACATATGCTTCATTTTTAAAAAATCAAGAAGACTTTGTCAGCTTGAAGCTGTCGATGTGTACTTTTTGGATGGGGTGGGGTTGAGCGAGGGGGCTGTCTATAGCAGCTTGTCATCTCCCCCCCTCCACTGGACCAGCTTGACCTGCCAAACTGGAACCAGCAGAAACTTATGACTGGCAGCATTGTATTCACTTGTAAAGAATTTACATGAAAGATGTGATAAGATCAGCCCCTGAACAACTTTGTCATCATTTTAGTTGGACGAGCTCCATTCCCCTCCTCCCGCCTTTTGCTGTAGGACAAAGGGAAGAGCTGTAAGGTTTGAAGCTGTTCACTGTTACTGTTCTGGGCAGTGTTCTTTCCTCAGGGGTTGCCGAGCCGGGTGCTGGGGTCAGCCCGATCCAGCTGGGCCTGGAGCTGGTGCAAATGCACGTGGAGTCCCGCACCCCAGAAGCCTGGTCTTGCTGTTCACGGAGAGGAACGTCCGTGAAAGTAAAGATAGCAGCTTGCGGTTTTGTGTGAATGTCCAAAGATAAAACCTATGCTCAGTCTCACACTTTCCGTCTCCATCTTTCTCTGTGGGAAATCTCAGATGTCTCTCTGTAGGAGGCATATTTTGTCTGCTCGTGTAATCAGCTCTCTGGCATGATTGCTGGTAGCAGAGGGCAAAACCCAAACTACCGTGACAAAGATAATCGTATCTAAGTAACACACTGACATTCAGAGGACAAGTCTCATCGGTTCTTGATAAAGCTCCTTTCTGCTGACATCACAAGGAATGGAGGAGCGGTTGTTCCTGAGAATTGGGGTGGGAGGGTGTACCTGGGGGGGACGCTGTGGCAGGAAGGACACCTGGCTCCCTCGCTCGCCCCAGCTTCACAGCGCAGGAGCCTCAGTGTTCGCTGGTGTATGCCTCCTCCCCCACCCTCTGTCTGCCCTTGGCTGCTGTTGTGCACTTACTCTGGGAAAGGTGCTCGCACAGTGATATTCCAACCTTTCTAGGGTTTTGTAAGGATTAAGTAAGATACAGAGGTGTATAGAGCACCTAGTAGCAGGTCCTCCTGTCATTCTTCCCTTTTCTGGTGGTTGGAAATGCTAGAAAATCTGATAGCTATTGTCACTCTCGATATTTGTGAATTTCACAAAGCTGTGGATTTGCTCTGTGCAAAACACACGTTTCTCCCTTCATCGTACTTACCACAGAAAAGACTATCATTCCGAAATTAGCTGTCGAATAGTAGTAGAATAGCTGTTGAATAATAGAACCCTATGATGGTTCTGTCCATAGTTTGGCCAGTTGTATGATATGTGCAGAGGTGTTTACTTTGTATAATTAGAATATGCTTTTGGAGTTAATTATTCTTATTTACTCAGATCCTTTGTTTTTGTTGGCATATGGCTTATAAAAATAAATTTGGCTTTATGCTTTGAAATATAACCGCATATCCTGCTTAGTTGAATTGTTTCATTAAGTCATTAAATGGCCTTTTCTTCTCTCTTCTTTTCACCCCTTCCTCCCCACCCCAAGGTGTTCTTTGACCTAATGAGAGAAATCAGAGCAAAGAAGATGTCAGAAAACAAAGACAAGAATGGCAAGAAAAGCAGCAAGAGCAAGAAAAGTTTCAGAGAAAGATGTTGCTTACTGTGAATGCCAAGACGGTGGATGAAGTCAGTTGCCACTTAGGACACAGGGGCTGGGTTGGTAAAGAGAAGACTGCAGTTGACTCCTTGGTTGTGCTTCCTGCTCTCCCCAGCCTTGTTCCTGCATACTTCTTTAAATGGGGAAAATATCTGCGACTCGGTGGCTGGTAGAAGAAATAAGCCCTTGTCCATGCCTGGAATGGCTGCTCTGTCAGGAGGGTTCGGAGTTTCTTCCCTCCGTCCCAAAAGCTTAACTGTACATGTAGTGCTACAGGTAGGAAGCAGTCGAATGTTAATTACATAGAAAAAGTAATGTCATAGCATCTTATTTTGTTCCTAGTTTTATAACATTCCCAGATCTTTTGTTTTGAAATAAAAATGTTTTATTAGGTTTTAGAAGAGGAGAGTGGAGTAAGGCCCCCCCTCCCCACCATTGTCAGTGTAGCAGTGGTAACGGGAAACATCCATTAAGCTCTAATGATACTGAAAAATCCACAGATTTTTTGGATAAATTTCTTGGCGATACCCTGTGGATCTGGAGCATAGCTAAAAAAATGAATTTGAATTGTGCCAAATAGGTCACTATCAAGCTTATGAATCCTCCTTACATATGAAAAATGCAAGTTGAGTTGTTTTCTTCATATTTAAGTATTGGCCAATTATAGTCCATATTGGCTGTTTTTCTCCTGTAGCATCGCAATTTTTGTGTAGGAACCTTTTTTGTTAGACTAAGTGAATACTCAAGAGTAGTACATTTTATAAATGACCCACTTTTCTAATCAGATTTTTTTTTAAGTTCTTTGGCTACATCCTCTCCTACTTGCCAGTCCTGGGTTAGGCCCCTCCTTCTCCACTAGTGATTGATGCGTCTGTCTTCCTGGTCAATGTCACCCTGCATGCAGAGGTTGAGTGAGCCTCTTTTGTTTCTTGAAGTATCACACAAATTCTCCTGAAAGATGGGATGAGTTAAAATTGTCTTCTGAACTCATGAAGCCAGAGCCTATGCCAGACCTTCTGCTACCTCTCACAGAACTGCTCTGCGATTCTCCTCTAAAATTAGAAGAAGTGAGGGAAGATAAGCCATTGCCCCTTTACTTCTGAGAATTGGCTGCTGTTTCTAATATCACTCTTTTCTAAGATAGCCATATTGTTAGTTAGAAAAAGATTTTCATTGACGAGATATTGTTAATCTTTCTTACTGTATCAGTATTCTAAATTCAGCAATCAGAAACATTTTCTTCAGAAAGGAGCACTGTGATAAAAGCCCAGGATTCAGCACACTTTCCCCCTTTTTGTCAGAAGTGACATTTCTTGTGTAGGTGCCAAAGGTGAATCGAGATGGGGAGAGCAAAACCTTTGGAATTTATGGTTATTACAGAGATTATGGAAATTATGATCTGACTGTAAAGCAATCTTGTATTTCCTCCCAAGGAATCATGGGCTTTTTTTTTTTTTTGAATAAAAACAAAGCAGACAAATAGACTTTTCCAGTATTTCAGCCTTTTCATTTTATCCTTGGTCATGCATGGGAAACACGAGTATTCAAGGAGCTGACAGTTGTTCATTGTAGTTTTTGTCAGATGTTCTGCGATATCGAATAAACTGTTTCAGTTAACTCTTTTAATTGAGCTGTGGGTAATAAAATTATAAATATAAACAGTAATTTTAACTTCACTCCTTCAGGAGAGACCACTACTCTTAAAATTTAAAAAACTGAGGGTAATTACTCTTTTGAATTTGTGAAATAACCTTTTTGTTTTCATCCTTATTTGCCACCTGTTTAATATAACTTCTGGTCAAGAATAGGTAAATTTGGACTATGTATAAATGAATTAAAGATGGTATGACTTGTTCCATGCTATAGAAATTATATTTGGTAAATGCTATTAGTATATTTCTAAAATTATATTTGACTGGATAGCAATCAGAATTGGATCTTCCTAACAAATAATTCAATATGAGATTCTTTGTCATAGAAAAATAGGGAAGAAATACTCTTTATAAATTTGAAACATTCTAAATGATTAGACATTATGTCCATAGCTTATTTTTCCAAAGTATTTATTTTAGAAATCTTTGGGCACCCACCCAGTGTCAGGCTCTATTCTGGGGCTGGGGAAATTGTATTGAACAAGATAGGAGAGGTCTCTGCTCTCTGGAGTTTATACTTTTAGTAAGGAAAGAGACAAACAAATGATAATATCAGGGTAAATGCTTTGATGAAAATAAAACTGGGTAATGTGTAGAGCTGATTTAGATTGGGTGGTCAGCAGGCTTCTCCAAGGGAGTGACAGTGAAGCTGAGATTGTGTGACCTGAAGGAGCCAGCCTGTGGGGAACAGGTGGGCGGGGGCCGGGAGCTTTCCAGACTCTGGAACAGCTGGTCCCACGGCCCTAAGGTGTTCAGGAAAAGCCCACAGACCACTATATATGGCGGGAGTATGATGAGGGGAGGGACAGAGTATTAGAAAAACATGTAACAGTCTGATTTCGTAAAGTAACGTAGGGAGAATTACCTAGACACATAATTTCCTACAAATATCTTATTTCATCAAATCTAAGACACCATTGATTGCAAGACAATGTCAACATCATTTATATACCACTAATAAAAAAAACCCTACCAATTAAATGAATATTTCAATTACATAAAATGGGAGAAAGTGATGTTTTAGATTAGGTGAATTACGGTATATAAATTTAAATTAAATGACAATACCCGAAATATAAAATTCTCCATTGGTCTAAAAGCTACATTCTAATAAAGCACTTAGAAACTTAACAGTGTTTGAAACTATTAACTAATATATTAATATTATAGTTGTAAGCCTGACTTTGATATTTTCATTTTTAAAATTCATTAAAATATTTTATCAAAATTGTAACTGCACAGGCTTTAAGAGCTGAAGGTCTAGAAGTGCTTGTTATGGAGGGTCTTTAGTCTTGCTCTTCCCTGCCCCGGGCCTGTGCTCCAAAGGTTGCATCTCACCTTTTCTACTCTCAGATCACTTGCTGGGTCCTCCTCTATTTCTAATGACATTCTTATGCCATTTTGTCTTGATTTTCAACCTCAGACGTTTCCGGTGCTGACTTGGCGTGGTAGATGAGGATTTGGCTCACCCAGTCCCCTCGCCCCCCATCACCACTGTGAACAGTAACATCACTGTTTTAATTCCTTTCTCGCCGACTGCTGTACCTTTTAAAACTATGTATGGAAACTTCTGTTTCTTATTCGATCAACTCTTAAAGGTGTTGCTTGCTTCCCCACTTGGAAAGATGAGGATATTAACACCCCTGCCGCTCCTGTCCCGACCCCTCTCCTTCCCAGCTTTCATCAGCTCTTCTCTGCTGCACCCTCACGTTCACATCAGCAAGGCGGATGCCATGGAGGGTCCATTCTGTGACCATAATTCAGACGTTTGTGCTTTCTCTCTAGAGAGAAAAACTGGATACCAGTCAACAGTGGTGTGATTATTCTGATTTATGTAAATCTGGACTGAGCAAGCAAGGTGGCAGCAGCTGCGTTTCTTCTCACTCTGCAGTGCCGGGTCTCCACTCGGAGGAGAGTGTTCCTGTCGTCAAGCCGACCCTTCCATTGGTTGCCTGGATCATGCGCTATTTTGGCTTGCTCATCTTTGGCTATTTCCTAGGCAGTACCTCCCCACACCAGGTCTATTTTTCCTGAAACCACTTTTTTCTTGTTGAGAAAATACTTGTGTACCTTTTTTTCCCTGATGCCAGTTTTTCTTTCTTTCCTTCGCTTAGAATCTGCTTCCATTCTTCTGAAGATATTCTGTTAGAGCTCATTGATTGCCTGATGTAATTTGTACTGATTACTTTCTAGGTTCTGAGATTTGTTTTTCTTGGACACTTGGGTTAATTCCATACCTTCCTGAGTCTCACATCTTCCTGTCTTGCTTTTTACCCTCATTTTACTGGAGTACATTTTCAGGAAGGGTGCCCTGGAGGCGAGCTTTCAGAGTCCCACAGCATATATGAGAGTGTCCTTACTTTGACCTATTTATTTGATTGCTGGTTTGGCCTGGAGTAGAATTCTGGGTTCAAAATCATTTTCCCTGGGAACTTGGAAGGCTCAGCTCCAGTGTCCTCAGGTTGCCATCCCTTTGTAGCAGGTGCTCTGGTTTTTCTCTCTCTGCAGTCACGAGGGCCATCTCCTCGCCTGCAGTGTCTGAGATGACACAGTGGGGGATCTAAATGTGGGTCCTTAGTGGCTCATCCTGCTTGGCACTCTGCAGGGCTTTCAATGAAGACTCCTGTCTCTTCAGCTCTAGAAAATGTGGTTTCGAAATGTCTTTGATCCCTTCTGTTTTCTGTTCTTCCTTTGCAGAACTCCTGTCGCCACTGTTCGTATCTGCCTCATTCGTTTCTTATATTTTCTGTCTTTATTTTTTCTCAAATTCATTCTCCCTCTCTTTTTCGTCACCTGTGATTTGCCAAGCACTATTGTAGATTCTTAGCATACAGCAGTGAACAAAACAGACCAAATTCTTTGCCCTCATGAAGCTTACACTAGTGGAATCAACTTTGTCTTCTAACTTATTATTTGTGTGTGTGAACAAAAGCTTTCTTTGTCTCTAATTCCTCCTTTTTCATAGCAACTTAAGTTCTTGGCCTTATGGATTCAATATCTTGACTTTCTAAGGATATTAGGTCTTTTGAAAGTTGTATTCCCAGAGGTAAGTTTGTTGAATTTTATTCAGTTTTCTCTTTATTCTGTTCCTTATTTTTTAAGTGATAGTTTTCCTCAAACATCTGTAATTTCTGGTCATCCAGCCATATTCTTAGGAAGGAAGAGAAAACCAGTCATGGTGCTAGAGGTGCCCAGTGGAGGGGAGGTATGCCCTGGGGCTCCTGCCAGGCTGGCTGCCTTGATTTTCTACAGACACTTGCCTTCGAGAGCAGAGCCCTGGCCGTAGGCACAGTGTGGCCTACAGGGGTGGGGCGGCCTGTCTCCTGGACAGCCTCTACTTAGTCTCCTCGTTTCCAGCCCTGCTTCCTCGTCTTGCTGCTCAAGCTCCGATTTCTCTATATACCAACTTGCTTCTGCGTTTCAGCTTTCATACACTTGTCAAATTCACACGGCAGCTCGGGGCCTCTCCCATTCTCTTGGCCTTTTGGGCTTTTTCTTCAGTAGTATTTGAATGGAGGCTTCAGGAGAGGCTCAGCCTTCCATTTTGTCCTGGTTTTATTTTCACATGTATTTAATATTTCCTTTGTTTGCAGATTAATGTTGAATAAAGGTCAGAATGAACCCGTCGATTTGACCTTATGCAAGGATCATTTTGACCTTGGGGGACTGCGGCAATCTCTGTTCTGCAGGAGTGTGGACCTCGGCATTTGGGGTCAGACCTGGGTCTGGCCAATTGTCTTCCGACAACAACTTTCAGTTGAGGGAATGTTAGGTTTTCCCTCCGCCTGTGTGGATTCCATTTATACATTTTGCCCTTATTTCTTGGGTGATGAGTTTGTTACCTGTATGTGAAGTAGTAATTCCTTCTTTGTCCTATCTTTTTTGAAATATAGTTGACTTTGGATGTTCTCTTGTTTTCATACGGTTGAGAAATCTGAGTTAACTCACCTGTGCTGTTAGTGGTTTTTAGACTTTTTTGTTCACAGGCTTAGGAACATCCTGCTTGCCGGTTATAGTTAGTGTGCGACCTTGCTCCTTGGTGATGTGCTGCTGTTTAAAATGCATGTTGCCGATATAGATGTCCCTATTTCTTTTTAGAAGTTGCTACACAAGTTCCACTTTGAGGACTTTTGGAAAGGATGTAGTAAAAATCTTGAAACTAATTCGGTCCCTTGGGTTATGGCTGGCCTTTTCTATTTGAGCAGATGTAAATGAAGAAGATACTTCCTCCAACACCCCCGCCTCCCAGTCTTTGATTTAAATGCTAGAGCGTGTTCTGACATGCCGCAGCTAGCTATTAATTTCTACTCATTTAGTTGTGTGCCACGAAGCTAGATATTTTCAGTTACACTGACAGTACCTTCAGAAGTATTGCCAGAATGATTCACTGCCATACATGCGATTCATTAAATCAGAACGGGACCTTTGGTCATGTCTGAGAAGCTCAGAAACATGGCAGAGCCGAAGACTCCGTCTCCCATCCAGGTTGGTGAAGAAAGAATGCAGCAGATGCCGCGCACAGCCTGTGAGCAGGAATGAGCCCCCAGCTGCAGCGGGGCCAGTTGCTCATCTACAGCGCATCCACCGACTGGAAGATCGATCTTCTCAAGTGGCTTTGAAGAAGGACCAGATATCCTAATGGTTTTCAAGTTCCAAAATCCTTAGGAAAGTTAGCTTCTATCAACATCACATGTTAAAACAAGCTTAAATATTTTTAGTGGTTAAACCAAACACATCTCAAGGTGAGGATCATGCAGGAATCAAAGGGATAAATTGGTTAACTTCTTAAGGGCTAAGTTACCAAATCTTGTGTATTTTCAGTAGTTACAGCTGGAAAAGCTTTCCTAAAATCTGATTTATCCAGTGAAGACAAGTGTATGATATCATTATTTTAAACCTACGATAAACATATGTAAATACAGACTGTGACCTACATTAATTAATCACATGTTGGTGAGAGTGAGAATGCTAAGACAAGATGAAGTCTTGGCCCACCAAGCGTCTTCATCTCAGCACGGCTGAAAACGTAGCTCCCGGCCAGAGTTTCTCAGCTTGTTGGGAGGGATGCACAGGGGTTGGCAGTCAGCTAAGTGTGGGAGATGCTGGGGACTGGGTCCTGGTTTGGAGACTTGCAGTGGAGTGTTCCTTCCTTAAAGGCATCTTGACTTCCCGGTCAAGACGACTAGTATAACTGCATAACTTTAAGTCAAGTGAGCACTTTCCCACATGCGACTGGCCATCTTACCAATTCGTGCTGTACAAATTATGTTCTTTATTAGGGAAAATTTGCTTTTGATATATGTGTAGATTTTCTTCTGCAGAGACACTTGAATAGGTATAAGAAAATACCAGTTTTTTCCTTTGGTCTTTCATGGTTAAACCATATTACTTCAGCACAGGGGAGGGGGCCGCATGTTCCAGAAACACGAATCGGTACCCGTCGCAATCTGCTTCCATTTCTGCCAGGTTGATTGGGGCAGAGTCACAGGGCCTTTTCCCCTCTTCGCAGCACTTGGTAATGTTCCCATGACTTAGCTTCTCCTCTTCTTTCACCTCTTTGTTCTGGGTATCATTCCTTTACTGGCTTCACTCTCTGCCCACTTTAGTTTAAAAAATTTGGGTTTATGGAGGTCTAAAATGCAAACAATAAAATCTTTTTGTGAAGATCTGATCATCTCCTTTCCTTTAAAAGCTGCAGGGTGCCAGTGCCAGCTGCCCCGGCCTCCACCCCGCCTCCCCAGCCTGCCTGCCCCTGGCGCTCTCTGCTCCTCACACGCTTCCTGCTGCTTCTCTGCTCTCAGACCCTGTTGCCGTGTACAGAGACCATGCACTGTTCAACTCTATGTCCAGGGCATCTTATCGATTTTTACTCTTGTAGGATCCTCAGTGTTTGCTAAACTGAATTAAGTAACTTAAATGTAAAGTCATATGGCCTTGACAAAGTGCGTAACTAGTCTCTTTATAAAGTAGAGCCTCTCTTTTAAGGACTAGAACGAAGAGGCAAAGTGAAATAAGAACTAGAGCCGTTACCTTAGCAGTCTGGCCAGGTTATATTTCTCTAAACCCAGATTTGAAGACTGATTTGTTTCCTCGGTGAGAAAGCTTCCTGCAGTGTGAGCCTCAGTTATGTCGGAAGTAGATATTTGCTGTCTGCCTCGGGGCTCCGTCCTGAGCTGCTGTGTCGTTGAGCCAGCCTTGGAATTCTGTCCTGCCTTGCTTTCCTTCATAGTGCTTGCTGGCTCCCCTGCCTTCCCCCCAGGAGCCCCCGAATGTACAAGTTTTCAATTTTTCCTTTTAAGTCTCCTCTCCTCCTTCCCTCCTTGTTTTTCTGAGCTCACACACTTTGGAGATGACCAGTCGGCAGTGGTCTGGCGCTCGTGGTGGTCTTCCCACGTGGGTCTCTCCCTGTGTCAGTCCACTGCAGGCACTGTTGCCTTGGCATCTGGCTTAAAGTACAACCCCGATCGTACGCCTGCATGGCCTGCAGACGTAGGCACAGCTGGTTTAGCCAGCATTCAAAGCAAGTGGTAGCACTGCCTCACGCAAACAGACACCTAAGTTAAAACCATGGCACACTGATGCTACGGAAACGCAGCTTTAGAGAAGCCTTTGCCACCGCGCCCTCCTGCAACTGTTTCTCGAAGCCTCTCCTCTGTAGGGATTCTGGAGTGGCCCCATCAAAGCCTCAGGGCCCTACCCCCGTCTGGACATCTGCTGTCCCTCGACCTGTGCCCTTGCATTCGGCTCGCCTCTCCCCTGAGCAGCGCCTGCGCTGGGCGTGGGGGAGACCGCTCTGGCCGCGGAATCGCACATACCTCTGTGTGAATTTCAGCTCTGCCCCGTGAGGGCTTTGTGACCTGGGTGTACCTGTAAAGTGGAGGTGGCTCTAGTGGCCTCACAGGTGATTATAAAGCCCTTCCCCTCCCCCCATCACTCTGCTTCCTGTGCCTTTTCTTACGTGATTCATTCTGCTGGGAATATTTTCTCTTCCAATTTCTGACAAAGTTCTACCCATCCTTTCAGGACCACCACCCTCCGCACAGACGTTGCCCCACACCGTGAGTGGTCGCCTGGACCCCTCGTGGCCATCCCAAGTGCTCACCTGCTCAGTCTTTTCAGATGTCCCTGCTCTGGGCGTCGTCTCCTTTTCCTTATTGCCTTCACGATCTGTGCGCAGATTTCTTTGCAGTCGTCCTCCTGGGTAGGGTTAGGATCCTCCCCGTGTGTCCTTGTGGCACCTGGCTCAGCTCCTGCAACAGAGGGGCCTTTGCCTTTGGAAGGGGACACTAAGGCTGCAGGTTCTTTCCCAGGGAGTTGACTGAACCTGTGACAGGGAGAGCCATGCATTCCATATCCTGGCTGTCTTACATAAAAGTTTTCTAGGCCAGGCGTGGTGGCTCATGCCTGTGATCCCAGCACTTTGGGAGGCCAAGGTGGCAGGATGGCTGGAGGCCAGGGGTTTGAGGCTGCAGTGAGTTATGATTGTACCATGCACTCTGGTGTGGGCAGCAAAGCAAGACCCTGTCTCAGAAAAAAAAAAAAAAAGCAGTTTTCTAGCAATCCTTTTATTTTATGGGCTGAAGGAACTTTATATTTCAAAGTGGCAAGAGACCACTCACCTGTGATGAAAGCAGCTTTAAAAGTTGAAATTTATTTCCAAGTCCTTTCTTGAAATATGTGTGAAATATACACATAAAACCATAAGCATAAATCAGCAAAGTGCCTGCACATACAAGGTGCAAGAAAGATTTGTTAAGTGTGTGGAACTCACCTATTGCATAAACCTGAAACCCAGGGTGGCTGTTCCAGGGCATGGCATGCTTCATTGCTTTCTGTGTCGATTATACAGACGTCGCTGGTATCTAATCTGGAGAACAGACTTGCTCTGCTGGTCCGTGATTGCGTCGAAGGCTCAGATCACTTTCCCTAAGCTTTTACATATGGTGGGTCCAGGATTTAAACTTGGACCAGCCTTGCAGTAGAGGAGCTCAGTCCTGATTGCACTGAGTGGGTTAGTTAAGTGAAAGCGAGTGCTCTACACCGGAGAAGAGAATATTTCAGTATATTTCTGAGGCCTTGGGTTTATAAGCATGCAGCTCAGCAGACACCTGTATGAGACAGGCTTACATTTGAATGTTACCATGAAGGTAGTTATGAACTTTAGCTTTGAGCGCAATCTGGGAGAAAGTAATTCTGGTAGAACTTCTGTTTAACAGAAGGAACTAAACATTTTTCTAGTCTACCTGTTCAAAGATAACAAAGATAATCAAATCAGAAAATGAGTATGATAACTGATTTGATCTACTTTGACTTTACATTATGTTAATAACAAACTGCCTGTGGTGAAAATGGCATGGAAGGATAAGTTAACCATTTCTGTTTAGAGAGGGTAGATGCTGATATATATAGATCCTCTAGGTGGCTTTTGCAGAACTGGAGCCCTGGTCCTAACGGCTTTTTTTCCCCCAAAATCTCTTATTGCAAAATAATAGTGATTCTTGCTGGGAGGAGGGATTTTTTTTTTTAAAAAAAGGTAAGTCATTTAAAAATATACCGTTGATGAAATATACACTATGATATACTTGTCTGTATTATTTGAAATGTTCATAGAGCTTCTTAAAGCATTTTTAAAATAGAAAATTTCATGGACTTTAAAAGATTTATAAAATATATTCACTGCTACATTAGATGGGTATATTACCAATAATAAAAATGTATATTTAATATTTACACTGCAATTCAGTGGCCATTTATTCTGTGGCAATTGCCAGAATTCTCAGGTATCAATAAGTGCCCCTTCTAGACAGCAGCATCTTTGAGCTGCATCTTTTCCCGCTGAAAACTCTTTCAGGTTCCAGTGCTTCACGGACTAACAAAGCCAGAGGGGACCACTAGAGGTCATTCTTCTGCCTCAGTAGGGTGTCCTCTGAATGCTCCTGGGATGCTGATTTGTGTCCTGAGGCTTCTCTGTGTCCACGAGGTGATCTGGTCCAACAGGAGAGCACGCGCGGGGGTGAACGGGGCTGGCGGAGACGCCTGTGCCTTCTCCTTTCCGGAAGGAGGACTGTGGGCTCAGCGAGCTCCTGGGTGGCCAAGTAGAGTCAATTATGCAAAGAACATTTATCCAGTGGTAATTTGTGGGAACTCCTGTGCCAGGTGGGTGCTAATGTGCATGATAGTTAGGGCTTCAAGGGTAAACAGACATGAACTTTGCCTTAAATCAGCTTACAGACCCCTGGTGCTGTGGGCCTGGGTGCTGTTGCTGCTCGTCACTTCTTGGGCAGAAGGCACCACACTGACCAACATGCCACTCTGTCCCAGGCTGTGGGCTAAGCCCTGGGAATTCAAAATGGAATAGAACCCAGCCCCAGCCTCAAGGAGCCTCCGGTTGTTGGGGAGGACAAACACGTATGCTAATAACAGAAGTAACATGCAACAGTATGTCACGGCAGCATACCTGCGTATAGCGTGCAACAATGCTGTATGCTAGCAGTGTGCACTTGTGTTAGGCAGAGTGGCAGAGGAATAAATAATCCAGTCTGGAAAGGGAGGGAAGGCTCCTTGGAGGAGGTGATAATGAGATGTGTCTTGAAGGAGGGAAAAGAAGAGAGGGAGCAAAGAAAAGGGTAAGTTTGTTCAAGATAAAGGGAAAATATGAGCAAAATCAAGAGAAGCAGCGAACTAGCAGACTGTGTTCTGGGAGCTGCCTGTGGTTCCACCATCCTCACGGGAAACCAGGGAGGCCACCTGGTGGCCGGCCCCTGGACACCACATTTTGGGGGGCTCAATTCCATTTTGAAGTGCTTTGGGGGAGTGGCCTGTTAGGCTGGGCTTGTGGCAGACCACACTGGGGCACCAGCGATGCCCAGTTCGGTGCAGACGCGTCCAAACGAGCTCTGGCCAGAGCTCTCCTCTACCCACTCCTCCTGCTGGCTTCATCCATCAGGGGAGGACACAGACTGCCAGGCCGTGTCGTAGGGGTTGTTTGTGCTTGATGGGCAGCTCGTGGAACGAACACAGGCTTTGAGTAGAGCAGCCTCACGTCTGAGCAGCAGAGTCCTTTTAAGAGTTACTAAATCTCTCTGGGCATTATTTTCTCATAATTTCTCTTCAATGGGGGTGATGACACTTTTCTTCTTAGGGTCTTTGGAAAGATGTCATGAGTTCATGACTGTGTGTGTAAATACATGCACTGCGTTTAACTTACGGTAGATGCTGAATAAAAGAGAACGTGCTGACAGCGCCACCAGCAATATTTTAAGGGAAGTTTCAGGGAGGAGACAGTGAGCTCACTTAGACCCTTGCAGTTAAAGATGAGGGTTTAAACGAGGGCAGTGGCGGAGGAGAAACAGAGAAGAGTTTGGAGCTGGAAACTTTTAAGAGGTAAAGTCAGAAAGACTTGGTGACAGATAGAGGGTGAAGGAGGAAGGATCCGCAGTGGCTTCCAGGTTTCCGCGGTGGGAGATTGGAAGGCTGATGGTACGCCATTTGGGACAGAGCCATGGGGAGACAGCAGGTGTCCGGGGGGAAGGGGGAATAAACGGGGAGGGACGCCCAGGGAGAGCCAGCCTCACGTGGGACTGGAGTATCGTCCGGGATGCCTCATGACTCTTCCGCGCCCCGCGGGGCCAGGCACCTGGCGCTCCCTTCGCTGCCAGCAGCGCGGCTGTGACTCGGCTCGCCTCTTCTGCGTCTGCTGCGCTGCTGTTACCACGCCTGATTCTTCCCCCATCTCAAGTTCAATCTCTGACACTGGACACACCCGATCGGTGGGTGTATTAGTTACCTATTACTGCGCAAATGCAGTGGCTTAAAGAACACACATTTATTACCTTACGGTTTCTGTGGGTCAGGGTTCTGGGTACCACTGAGCTGGGTCCTCTGCTTAGGGGCTCACAAGGCTGAAATCAAGGTGTCAGCTTGGCTGTTCTCATTTGGAGGCACAACAGGGGAAGAACCCACTTCCAAGCTCCCTCAGGCTGTTGGCAGAATTCGTTTCCGTGCAGCTACAGAAGTGATAGATTTAGTTTTTTGTTGGCTGTTGAGCAGAGGCTGCCTCTGTTCCTAGGGCCTCCCACGGTTCTCTTCCCTGTGGCCCTCTCCACAGGCCACCGGCAGCATGGCAGCTGGTTTTTTCAAGGCCAGCCAATTGTAACATAAGTCCAAAGGGAGTGCCATCCATCACCTCGGCCATGTCCCATTGGTTAGAAGCAAGGCACAGGTCCCGCCCACACTCAGGGGAGGGGATTACTCTAGCGCAGGCTGAGCACGTGTGGGCGCAGCTCATGGAGCCACCTTAGGCTCTGGTGCCACAGTGGGCTAGTCACCCTCCTGTGCAGAGCGGACCCTGGTTTCTTTTGGGTCAGGGCTCCATCCTGGGTCCAGGCAGCTGTGGCCAGAAGTGGTAACATCACTTAGCTTCAAGCATGGCAGTCTCTTCATGCTAACTGCCTTGGGCACTTGTTCCAAAGGGTGCCCGACATTGCGGATCAGGGCATCTTGGCCTGTTCTCTGAGACCCAGTGGAGGACAGGAATTTGCTTGAGTTCACACAGCAGTGAACATCGTGCTGGTGGAAAATCAAAAGCTACTCCTAAGATTCACTTCCTCTAGTTAAGCAGGTACTCTGGATAATCTGTTTAATGATTTCAGTTGACATTCTTTGGATGCTCGCTAAGCTTTTCTCATCTTCCATCTCCTCAAAGTTGGTAACAGCACATTTATTGACTTTTCTGTACTGGTTTTAAACACTGATATTAAATCAATTTTTCAGTAGCTGTTTTCTTATCTTTTAAAATACCCAGCATTTTCAGTTTCCTGAAGCTAAAAAGTTTTGACATATATAAATTAATGATAGTTTGACAAAAATCATTAACACTATATACGAAGAACTTTGTCTCCCTAATTTAAAGGGAAAGGCACCTTTTTGTGTTTCAACTTCCTCATCTATGAAATGAGGGAGGCGGCAAGCTATTCTCTCAATTTCCAGGCTCTGAACTTCTGAGCTGCCCACTTCCCAGGCTGGTGCTGAGGGGCCAAGGAGAAAGCGCAGGAAGGTGCTGTCTGCCCAAACACAGGCCAGGGCTACAGTAACCCCACAGAGAGTCCCACTGTGACGCTGCAACTGCTTGCAATAGAGCTGCTTCTGCAGTATCTCAGACTTACTTGCTTATAACGTTTCATTTGTTTATGACTTTTCATTCTGTAAAGTGAGATTCAAACAGAATTTACTGAACCCTAGCACAGAGGCCTCGCTAGATCGCTGAAAAGGTTTCATGACGAATTTTGGGTCTTTGCATTCCTGACTGTACACTTCTGAACCCCACCGACCTCTCCTCTTCTCCATGATGTCTTTGACGTGTGGCTGCTGTTTCGACCTAACTCTACTGGGTGTTTCCACCCGAGTGCCAGGAAGTCATTGCTACCACAGCTGACCTCTGGTCGACACTGGCCTGCGTGTTCCATTCAATAGGGGTAGTATTCCTCAAAAAATAGGACACAGAATACCCGTTCTCAGAGATGTCCACTGGCTTTTCAGGAAAGAAGGTTCTGTGACCAAACGTGCTCATGAAATAGTGCACGTTAGAGTCTACCTTTTGGAGGTTTGAAGGGCTCATTGGGACACTTTATTTTTAATTCAGTATTTTATGGGTTTATTTGGACAGGAAACACTATTTTTTTAATTAAATATATTGAAACCAAAACACTTATTCACATGATACAGATCAGTACCATAGTTCGGCAGATGTGACATATGTGTGTACAAACGGGTTTTGTGCGCGTTTACTTTAGCTCTGGAAGACCCAAGAGCTACACGCTGCTGCCAGAATCCTGTGATCTGAGTCCTTTAAAATTAGACTGCTATTAAAAAACACATGCTGCTTTAATGAACTTCTCATTTCTTTCATGGTTTCATGGTTTGTTTGGAATATAACAACTAGCTTTCCTCTTGCAGTTCATCACTGACTGGCCGTACGCTGAGCCAGAGATTCCTAAATTGGAAGCTGTTCTGGGGTCCTCAAGCCCCCCTCTGCCCACTTGCAGGCAGAAGCTCAGGGCTGCCTCCGCCCCGAGGGCTCACTCGCCTTGCCCTGATCCCGGGACACGGGGACGGGGTGTCCCAAGCGCTGATTACTCGGCGCACTTGACCGCCACATGCATACTTTCGCCCTTGCCATGATTTCCTTTTCAAAGTTATCTATTAAAGAAATTCTATCAAAGAGAATGTGTGTTAAAAAGCGTCAGAAAACTTGAATTTGGGAAACGACCAACTTTCCACAGCCAGTGCCTGTGTCCCCTCTTAAGTTATCAGCCTGTTTCCTGATAATAATAGCAAAACAATCCTACGTGTCTGGAATTGTTTTACCTCTTCAGAATTCTTCCACATCCATTGGATCCTCCCGGCAGCCCCATACGGTGGGCAGGGCCGCTGTCGGCAGCACCACTTGGTACGTGGGGCCCTGGGCACAGTGACCCACAAAACATGAAAGCGAAGTGAGTCATGGAGTGGATGGTCCCGGCCTTGACAACCCCAGAAACGCGGGTTGGGAGAGGCCGTGGGCGACCCAGGACCACCGGGCCTGCTGAGTTCTAAAAGGGTCCCCTGCCGCTGCCACCCTTCCTCCTCACGGGAGGTAGTGACAGATTCCTTTCTGCACTCGAGGGGCTTCCCCAGCCTGCAGCCTTCAAGCGCTTCATAATATACACACGCCCCATTCGTTGTTAGATGGAAAAGAGAGTTGCCTGGAAAAATGACATCTTGGTAAGTCCTGGGCGGCACCAAGGCGCAAGCTGCCCTTTTTGGTAAACACCTAGCTCCACCTAGTGGCCCCAAGAAAGTCCATTTTCCAGAGGAAATGCCGCGTGCTGGTCTTCCCCCCTTCCCTGCGGAGGGTAGCATCTGATAACGCTTTGGAAACCGATTCCTCGAGGAGACCGCCTGCCTGCATCACTCCCTTGAAAAAGGTCCAAATGCAGTTGTTTAGTTTAATGACCTGCGTTATTATAGGCTTTGGATTTTGTGTTTGTGCCAAGGAAAAGGGCGAACAATACACAAATCCTTAAGGACAATTTTCCCTCAAGTGGTGCAGACGACATAAGCCCCGCTGTTTGTGAGCGCCGCTGGTTTCGGCACATTTTTATGGCATTAATCAATTTGTATTGTAATTTATAGGAATCCTGTTCCCACACTGAGTTTTGTTTACTGAGAAAAGATTTGGAGAGGAAAGGGAAGCCCTGACCCTTCCCCGGAATGTCGGGGAACTCTTCCTCCGACGAGCGGACCGGGACCGTGGCCGGCCCAGGGAGGCACGCTGGCCTCGAGAGAGATCGCCCAGACCTTGATTTCGGGGAACATTCCTGCTGGGTGTCAACAGCCGCCCTGCCGCAGGGGCTGCCACTGCGTGCCCTGGGGCTGTGATCAGATGCGATGGCCTTTGCGTCAAGGACTGCTTTGTCTCGCCCAAACAAGCTGACCTCGCAGGTCTGCGGCAGCCGGGATGTGGACACACCACTCCCTCGTTTAGGCGGTCCTCCTCGTGGGGCTCTGAGCCGGACCACGGGGCACTTTTTGCACATTCTGCGTGGGTGGGTGGCAGGTCATGGAAGACCATCTTGCCTTATGTGAGTTCTGTTCTTCTACACAGTTCCAGCCACGTGTGTCCGACTTAGAGCTGTGCTGTGGGGAGGCTGTCCCTGACAACGGGGCCCTGGAAAAGGGGCTCGCCTTCCAGACCCTGCAGTTCCGCCCTGCTCTGGTAGCTGGGGATGGGGCTGGTGAAGGAAAGCCTCTTGCACGTAATGAAACGATGACCATATGCTGCCTTAACTCTCACGCAGACTTTTAATAGCAGCTTCTCGTTACCTCGCTAAAAGTAGCCTCATGCATATTGCCGGATACTTTCACACGTCTTCTCCCGTGTCCGGCACCGTTCCTTCTGCGCTCCCTAATTTACAGACCCTCTCAGGCCTGAGCACCGAAAGGCATCTTTGGGCTTCTGCGCACACGATGCAGGTGCTGTGTCAGCCGGCCACCTGCCCCGCACTCGCAGCCGCCCCCGCCCTCTGTCCCTCCCCAGCCGTCTTCTCTGGGCCTCCTCCCTCCCCACCTGTATGCGATGGTTCCCTGGACGAGCTCCAAAGCACTTTCTTTCATCCCTTGATTGGGGTTTTATTTTTAAGAAGAAAGCCAAGCACATTTTTAACAGCCACAACCAGATGGAGCGAAGCTCTTCTGAGGCAGCGTGGAGGTAATAAAACCGTGCGAGCTGATGTGCCTAACCTGATGAAAGATCCGGGGGCTCTGTGCCAACTCTCACTAACCTTGGAGAATACCTTTGCTGTGTAGGAGGCAAATCACCTAGGGCAGTGTTTTCCTAACTTTCTCTGTCCTTAATCAACTGACCACAGTCTGCGCCTTCCTTATCCCCAAGGCTTTCCCATCTTTGTCTCCAACATTCTTCCCTCCTTAGGCTTCATGGTAATTTTTCCTTCTTGGTATTCCTTGTTGTTGGTCCCTGCTTCCCACCCCTGTCTCTCTCTCTCTCACACACACGCAGAACAAGAGCTTGTTTCTCCATCATCAGCTGTCATCCTTTCCTTCCTACCCTCCAGCCCGTCCCGGGGTGGTGGACTCTCTCGCCTGCTGGCTGAGAGCAGCCCCCCACCTTGACAGCACCCCGGGAGCGGGGCTGGCCCCCGGATGACACCTCAGGTGCCCTCACTCCTCCTGGGGCCTGGCCTCTGGTGACCACAGAGTCATGCTCTCTCGAGTGTGCGCCGCCTGGGTGGCCTTCACTTGGCTGTGCCTTGCACAGCGTCAAGCCCCTGTCACTGCGACCATCTTTTCACCGACATCTCACCTTGATGCCCTTGTCTCTGGGGCAGTCTTTCACACTATGCCCACATGAGCTCTTGACCACCAGGGCTGGTCACGCCACTCCTCAGCTGACTCCCTTCAGAGGTGGGGGACCACCCGTGGCCACGCAGCCCACCAGCCCAGGTAAGTGTGGGGCTGGCAGAGCTGCTGCCCCCGCCGTGCAGAGGGCCACCACCCCCATTTCCCCAGACAGCCATCTGCAGGGCCGTGTCTTTCTGTGTCCGTGACAGGACGCCAGCGCGCTCTTCTGTGCCCTGCTCCACCACAACACACTTCACCCCTGTGCCCTTCTCTGCTTCCCCAGGCAAAACCAGATGCTGGTTCCCCTCTTGGCACGGCGCTGGGAGTGCCCACAACGACCACTGTCACCCTCCTAACGAGGCTTGATGGCTAGCGTGAGCGCGCCCTCTTCCCTGAGCCCCCAGGCGGGCCTGGGCTTTCTGCTCAGTGACTATTGGTGGAATGGAGCAGAAGTGAGCCAGAGGCGTGAGTGGAGGAGCGATAGCGATTCGCGTGTTCGCAGTGCCGTGGGCGCAACTCGTGGCTCCCGTCCAGCCCACACGGAGGCCTCAGCACAGGCCAGCATTGTCCCTGTCCTAGAGATGAGCGGACTGAGGCCCTGAGGGTCAGACAACTTGCCGGAGTTCCTGCAGCTGCTGTGTGTCCTGAAACCTCTGCTCGGAACCTTCTGCGGAAAGTGGAGGCGTGGGTCTGGCTGCGCTGGGGAGGGGAGGGGGCCTGCGAGGGGCGGCTCACGTGCCAAGGCCTGGCCTGGCTGGGAGGGAGCCACCAGGGCCGCTGTCGGTTGAGCAGATGCACCTGGGTGGGAGCGAGGTCGGGGAAGACTGCTGGGAGGGCAGAGGTCTGGCCGAGGCTGGGGGACAGACTGGAAACGAGAGGAGACCTATTTCAGAAGGGGACTTGGAGGGACCTGGAGGGTGATTTGACATGAGGAGGGAGGGAGCATTGCGATGTCTGTGCTTCTGCCTGGGGTTTGGGTCAGGGGTCCACTATTAGAGAGGAAGGCATGAGAGACCAGACCCACAGGAGCGGGTGGGTGGGAGGCGCGGGGTCCAGCAGTTCTCAAGTGTGAGGGGCCGCCCGATGGAGGGAGGGCTGGCAGCGGCAGTACTGGCAGTAGGGAAGCCATGGAGGATCAGGTTTGCCAGGCAGAACGCAGGTCGTGAGAAGCAGGCCCAGGGCAGCGCCAGGGCCACAGTGGCTCGTGGGGCGGGGCTGAGGCTGGGGCTTGTGGGCCACACCTGACTGCCCTCCGCTCTCTTCCCTGCACCTGAAGCTCTGTCCTTTTTTTTTTAAAAACCTAAGCACATGACCTTCCTGCCAATGAAGCCTTTCCTGCCTCTGCTGAGTCTGCAAGGGGAGCCACGCGGTCTCCTCCTGCCAGCTGTCTGCTCCCTGTCCTCGCCCAGTTCCAGGGCGCACGCCTCGGCTCCCTCCCGGCTCCTTGGCTCTGCTTTCTACTTCCCCGCAGAGGCCTTCATCAGCCCTCGCTGGCTGGGTTTGGAGCTGCCCTGGTTCCTACTTTCAGAAACATGAGCTTTAGCAACAGCTCTCCACTCACCGAAGGAAGGGGAAGGGTAGGAAGTGCCCTCCTTCTCCTTTCTCTAAACCTGGCTTGGGCCTGCAAACCGTTTCTGCAAAGGACCAGATGGTAAATAGTTTTGGTTTCATGGGCCATACTGCTTCTGGCGAAACTACTCAAAGTGAGACTATGTAAAAGGGACAAATGTGACTGTGTTTCAATAAAACTTTATTTAGAAGAACAAGGGCAGGGCCAGGTTTGGCCCACAGGTTGTAGTTTGCTGACCTGCTCTGAACCATTCCTCACTCCCTGCGGGATAGTAACCAAACTTTCCAGAACCAACAAGGCTGGGAGTGGGAAGCAGGGCCCCGAAGGTTGCTGGGGGGACGGAGGGGAGGGAGAGACAGCGAGCCGTCTGCTAGTCGCTTGTCTCCTCTCAGGGAAGCAGACACCGTGCCACCTCCCCACCTCTGCTGTCTGTAACGTGGAGCTCTGTCAGTTCCACATCGCATTCCCTTCCCCTCAAGCTGGAGACCAATCTCTCTAGCTCCGTTATTCCTGCCCCTCTCCCTCATATTCCTTCAGCAAAGCATGAGGCGGGCGCCCTCCACCTTCCTGTGCTCAGAATGCAGTCTCACATCACAGCGGGAGGACCAGAAACACTCCACTGTGTTCCACAGTTCAGTAGACACGTGGTGAGCACCCCTCTGTGCTGGGCGCTGGCCGTCCCAGGGTGACTGGCCCGTCCCTGTCCTCAGGTGTGGCATGGAGGCCAAGGCCTGTGGTCCTTCCTTTCCTGGGGTTTGGCCTTTGAGCCCCAAACTTAGCGGTCCCCATGCATTCATCTCATTTCTTCACCTTTCCTCTGTTTTAAGTCAAATGAACACAGTCCCTGTTCTTTCTTCTCCAGTGTTACACCCACCTGCCTCCACCACAGATAGGCCAGACTGGACCCTCCCGGTGGTGACCACATTCACTGCGGGTGAAGAGTCCCTCCCAGTCCCGTCACCAAAATATCTTCCCCATTGACCCTGACAGGGGGGCTGAAATCCCCCCTCCTTCATCTGTGGAGTTAAAGCTCAGCTCCAGGTGGCCCCATGGTGAGTGCAAATAAACATAGGGACCATTCGCCAAATACCTACCAAGTGTCAGCATCCAAGAAACATCACCGAGTCAGAAGATGAGAAACCAAAGCTCAAAGTGTTAAATGCTTTGCCAAGGAAAGGCACAGGGGTGGCATTTGAACCCAGGCCTGTCATTTGGATGCTCTGCCTGTGGGGCTGCACAGCTCTGGCCCTCGGGAGCAGAGCATGGCGCTGTGGCCCGCGACTCCGTCGGGGGGCTGGTGGGGCTGAGGGCTGGGTAGAGCACTCTGCTGGAGGCAGTGGTTCGGCAGGCTTGGGGTCCAGCTGAAGGGGCCCCTGGGACAGCCTAGGCGTGGGGAGGAGGGTTGCAGCCAGGGCAGCCGCGTGGGGGGCAGCAGGAGATGCCAGCCTCCTTCTTGGCCTCTCTCCTCTGCCATCTCTCCAGCCGCTCGCCAGTGACCGGGCCTGAAAGGGGTGGGCGCCATGCCAAGTCTGCTCTTGGCACGAACCCTCCACCCCACCCTGGAGGAGCTTGTTAGTGTTGTGCTTAAAAGTAGGCTGAGAAGTCAGCGCAAAGATGGGGAACTTGGTCTTCTGACATAATGGGAGGGGTGTGTGGAAACAGAACTGGCACGACCGAGGCTGACTGAGGTTTTGTTTGTGTTGCAGTGGGGAGAAGGGAGACGGCAGGTGTGTGGGCCTTTGGGGGATGGGGCGTGGCTTTTTAAGAGCCGGAGAGGTGACTGTCCTCAGGAGCCGGTTCAATGTGAGCGTCGGCTCTGCGGACCCTCCCGGGCCTTCTGCCTGGCCCGCTGCGAGGGCGGCTCCCACACCGCTCATGACTGCGACAAGTGCTTCCTGCTCCTTGGCAGCCCTCAAGGCCGGGAACTATCCTGCTCACAGTGGCATTCTGGCCTTGGCGACAGGGCGTAGGGAGCAGAGGGTGTTTGGGGGTTTATAGGGTGGGCAGAGGAGGAGGATCAAGCAGGTTAATGAATGGTGTGCACTTCTTTGGTTCTCAGATACTCTACATACAATGTCGTCCTACTGGGTCCTCACAGACTTCTCCAGCAGGGTTCTATTCCTTGTTTTCAATTTGTAGATGAAAAAAACAGAGCCACAGAAAAGCTAAGTAAGCTGCCCAGGGCCACAGAGGCAG
Source organism: Avahi laniger (assembly GCA_963575035.1). NCBI lineage: Eukaryota > Metazoa > Chordata > Mammalia > Primates > Indriidae > Avahi > Avahi laniger. The sequence goes on along the minus strand of CAUYSK010042716.1, from coordinate 48,476 downwards.
TGCGTGGTGCTGCTGCCGGGCTGGGGTCTGTCTGAGCGTTGGGCATTGGATGGGCAACCACCTGGCCCAGCGGCGACCTGCCTCCGCCAACAGGGGACCCCTCAGTGCTCAGTGAATGCTTGTCAAATGTGGGGATGCCAGCAGGACCCTGAGCGTTTCCCACAGCCTTTACGTAACAGGAAGAAGCATTTGTGTTATAGCCTGGGGTGACCGCTTCTGAGCAGGTCCACAGGACTCAAAGCCATCAGGACGTGTAGCAGTTTCCTGCACACCCCGGGTCTGCCGTCCATGGCCTTGTTAGCCCCCCATGGCTTGCCAAACTCCAGCTGCCTGATTCTACAGCTCTGATCTGAACTCCTCTATTTCCCCTTTGTGAGCCTTTGCTTGGGCTGCAGGAACGGTGGGCGGTGGATGTTTTTGGTGGAATTTGCAGACCAATGTCAGAGGTGGCTGAAATGTGGCAGGAAGGGAGGGCTCTGGGAGATGTCTCTAGAATCTCGTCTTCTCTGATCCAGGCCAGTGGAGCCTGTACCAAAAGGGGTCTGTGCTAGAGCCTGCCAGTGCCTTGGCCCTTGCTGAGTAGGAGTCGTTCACTTCAAATAACTAAAGGAGAAGGGTTAGGCTTTGGGGCAAATAGGGAATGAATGGGCTTCTGTTCTCTGTCCTGACCACATGTGTTGGAGGCAAATAGCTACCTTGCTTTCCTCCCGTAAACACACCTTGTGCAGGTAGACGCCTGTCTGCTCCCTGCGCTTGCATGGGGGAGATGCCCTTCTCATGCCCTGGCATTGTTGGATCTTTGCTGCTCAAAGGACACTGCAACTTTGAAGCAGCTCCCTGCGTTCCTTCCAGCAGGGATGAAATAAGCCGTCAGCAGAGCCTGAGCCTTCACCAGCGCCTGGCACAGCCCCTGGGAAGGCAGGTCACCGTTGAGCAACACCCAGACAGTCTAGCATTCATTTCCAGATGCCTCTGGGGCTCAATTGTTTTCTTCCTCTCTCCCCACCCCTCTCTCCCCATAGTTACAGATTTTGCAAGATCCGCGCAACACGTGTGTGGATTCATCTCTCCTAAGTCAGATCAGTCCAGTGTTTCTGCTGCTCTCTCCAACGCTGACGGCTTTCAACAGCTGCACAGAACAGAGCTGCTGGGTGAGCAGCAGGTTGTTAGCAGCACTCACATGGCCTTCCCTGTGAGCTGACAGCACCGTGTTTTCTCAGAGTGGGGGGTGGGGGGGGGTTGGCCAGCACAGCCCTCTCGAACAGGCCTGGGAATTTTTTCTTTTTTAAGACAGAGGACAATATCCTTGTTTGTGATAAATGGATACATGGAAGGTGTGAGGAACTTAGGGCTCCTCCTATGGAAAAAGCCAAATCCTAGAACAAGAATCAGAGGAAAACCATTGAGATCTCCTCGAGATACAGTGAATGTCAGAGCACCGTCTTCACACACTTCTCTTTCTGAGCTGTTTTGGCTGCAGTGGAGCAGCAGGACCCCAGCTACCTGGGGGGCTGAGGACGGGGCAGTGCCCAGCAGTGACTGAGAACTGGAGATGGGACATCTCAAATGCCATCGTTAGGGCTTCATGCCTTTGAATCATGTATGAGTTTTGCCGCGAATACTGGGCTGGAACTTGTCTGCTCTCCTGGTTCTCCGAGAGCTCTTCCCTTCCCAACACTGGCCGGCCTCCGCACTGGGGTACAAAGGAGAGGTGTTCCCCAGGTCCTTCCTAGGTCTCTCCTCTTTCCTCATGGCCTCTACTCCTGACTGACCGGGTGTGAACACTCACAGGCGGTCGCGTTCCTGGACGTAGGGCCCAGAGTGGGAAGAGTGTGGGCCGTGGGCTTGGGCAGACCTGGATTCCTGTGCTGGTCCCGCCACTCAGGAGCTGTTGACTTCGGCAGTTACTTAATCTTTATGAGGCTGGGGGGTTATATGTAAAATGTGATAGCACCTATTTTAATAGGGCCATGAAAATTAAATAAGAAAATCCATGAAGCCCCCAGGGCACGTGGCAGGTATCTTGGGCCAGTTGCTGCTCCTTACCTTTTCCTGGGGAGCTCTTGGGATGGCTGGGGGAAGCCCATGCAGAGGCCAGGGCTTGTGGCCCCCAGGAATGCAGGAGGTGACCAGGGCTTTATCAGTCCTTCAGGTCCACTGTGGTTTCCTGCTCTAGGGCCCTGCTCATCTGATGAAGAAAACCGAGACATGAAACCATGTTTTCATTCCTCATTTTTAAGCTCTTTTATTTCTAGGACATTTGCAAACAGTGGACTCTTCTTCCAAACCTTAAGTCTTACTCCCTGGGAGAAAATTAGGCCACTGGAAACTCACCTCATCCCCTACAGAGGAGGAAGCTGCAGAGCCCCGAGGATGGAAGCCGGCCTCTCCAGGAGTGCCGTTGGCCTGGGGACCTGCCAGGGCCACGTCGGGGTGCTGGTACCTTAGGAAGGGTGGCCCCAGAGCTGTGTCTAGACCTAGGATGTGAGAGAGGGAAATCCCACACAGCTTCTAGATCTTCTGCAAGGAAGCTGGATTGCACGGCTGGCCTGAGATCAGAAAGGTGAGCCCTCAGGTGGCTGCAGCAGGCTAGCCCTGCCATTGCTGCTGGCTGCTGGTGTGGATGGTGTGAGGAGGTCAGTGGGCCGTGTATTTCCAGTTCATTTCCAGTGCTTAATAAAAGCCTTAAATTCCCGAGCCAGACCTACCGAGTGGATAAAAAGTAAGCAAAATGAGAAATCTTTGTGGCATCTCTGAACAAGAACACCGGCTTTTGCAGAAAGTCCTAAATCTGCCAAGGCCTCCAGCTGACCAGCGCCTTCCTCTGAGCAGCTGGCAAGGACGGTCTGGCCTGTGGGGTCGTAAGCACTGGAGTGTTGTTCTGGGTACTGCCACGCACCTGCTAGGGCGACCCAAAGCAACTCAACCACGGAACCCCATAGAATGTCCAGCTTAAATGGGGATCATCGCAGCTCATGCTGGTGGAGCGCTTGCAGCTCTCCGCGAGTGGGTGGGCAAGCTGGGGCTTTGGAGGGCACAGGGCAGCCGCTCTGACCTGGGGCCTGGCCCCTGTGCTGAACGTCTTGGCTCCTGAATCCTGCCCATCTTTCCGAGGGTGGGTGAGGTTAATGATATAGTTGATACTAATCCCCGAGTTACCAGGCTTGGAGGACGCAGCCCTGAAACACTGGCTCTGAATTTCTGTGAAAACCTTAGACAAAACCCACAAAATCTGTGGACAGAAAGGCCGGTGGCCATTGGTCAGGCCATGTTTGCTCCTTGTTGGGTTTTAATACTTTCCTCACACAGAGCAAATTTCTTCCATATCTAAACCCAACTTCTTTAAGACTCTGGGTTATGAAGATCTGCTACCTTGTAGACTCCTCCCAGACTCAGCACCTGTCCCAGGTAACAGACACCGAGCACCGCGTGGCTGAGGCAAAGCGAGAGCAGAGGAAGTCTCGCCCAAAACAAAGGCACGCAGGTTTTAGCACAGGCAGCAGTGGAGGTGGCTTCACTTGGTGTGAGTCCCAAGGTTGTCTACACCTAGTTTAACAGCAGGCGTTAAAGAGCCTGGAAGTGTTGTGTCACCTGTAGCTAAGTTCACGCCATTCCACCGCCAAAGACTCTTCCTGTGAAGGCAAAAGGAGCCACGGTGCCAACACTCACAGGGGACGAGCTTCACCTTGCTGTTGCCTCTGTAGCCTCTGGAACATTTGGCGGCAGCACGGAGGAGAAATTATACCTTAATGTTTTTTTTACATGAACTCTCTTGAAAAACATTTTAAAAACAGGTATATTATCATAGCAAGTGTGGTTAATGTTACATCAAGGGCAAGTCTGAACACAGACCTCAGTCATGGTTTTGGGTCCCGCTTTTCCTTTTTACGTGAGGACAGAGTGAAGTCACAGTCTTGGGGGAAGTTAGCTGGAAAGGGGTTTGTTCAGGTTGGCGTCATCATGGGAGCTCCTGTCTGCCATTCCCCCTTTAGATTCCCTGGGGTGCAACCACAGGCCCATGCGTGGGATGTCAGGGGGGCCTGGGGACCGGGGCGTCTCCCAAGGCTGACACACACTCTGTCACTGTGTTACAGGGAGTCTCTGGGCTGTGGATCTGTAGCCAGGAACTCCGTTGCCTGAAGAGCTTTGTTTGGGGACGAGGCAGGAACTGGGAGTGGAGGCCAGTCCACACTGTGGCGCATTTGTTCAGCCAACGGCTGGCAGAGGGGCCGCCCAACGACAGCGCTAGGTGGTGGGCAGCGTGCTGGGTGGGGAGTGGGACCCTGCGAGGGCTGTCTGCACCCCCTCTCAACTTTGCACTCAGTGGGAAGCCCTGGGCAGGGTGCTTCCAACCCTGTCTGCCCCTCTGCTCCCCCATGGGGGCTCAGCAAGGTCCCGTTTACTCTACTGCCACGGTGGCAGCCAGGTCCTCGTCCACCCACAAGCAACCCTAGGCCACCAAGGAGACGGGTGCAGATGACCAGGGTGAGGAAGGAGAACTTTTGCCAGGGAACTGACGCGGAAGCTGAGCTTGACAGATGAGTAGAAGTTTATCCAGAGCAGACTTAGGAAAGGAGGCCACCATGGCAGGAGGTCTGAAAGGGCTTGCGTGTTTCGGGAACCTTCACCTGGCTGGATGCTCGGGGTGCGGGTGAGCTGAGGAAAGGGCAATGGCCACAGGAAACTTTGGCTGTGTCTCCTAAGCAGTGGAGACTAGCGGAGACTCTGAAAATACAGTGTAGATGGACTGTACGATCTGTTAAGAGGAATGGTTTCCTTGACTGAGTTCGTAATGTTTAGCCAGTGTGTGCAAAGCCCAGAAATTAGCCTCTGAAGACTAGAGCCCCTGGGTAGGAGGAGGGTTTGTGTTTTGTTTTGTGGTGGTTATGGTAGAAAGTTCAAATATCTAGAAAAACTCGTGCCCACCACCCAGCTTCAACAGCCACCAGTGTAGACAGGAGGCTTCAGGCCAGAGGGTGGGCCAGACGTGTGCTTTAGGAAGCTTCCTGGTGGCACCGAGGGGGCCCCGTGCCATGAGCTGGGCTGGAGGCGAGGAGAGACGTCTGGACTGATAGCCCGGCTCAGGTGAGTGACGGCGAGGACCCAGACCAAGGCAGAGCGCAGAGGAGACGGGAGCGACTGGGAGGTCGTGAGGTGGGATCAGTAGGCTTTGGCGGCCAGCTCAGTGTGAGAGGGGACGAGGGGAAGGGCTTCAGGTGATCCCACTGACCGGGGGGGAGTGTAGGGGAAGGCTTTGGGACAGAAGTCCAACCCTGGCCCCCAGCGCCCTGCGTGACCTCATTTTGGGACCCCGTGCATCACGCTCCAGCCACCTGGGCCACCTCCCGGTTCTCCCCGGCAATGAGCTCTTTGAGAGGCAGGGACTGTGCACGTGGGGCCCGCTAGCTGGGTTGCCTCTGCGCTCGCACCTCACGCCTGTGGGTCCCTGCCGTGCTCTGGGTCTCAGCTCCAATGGCACCGCCACTGGGAGAGTCACCGATTCTTGCTCTGTTTCCTTCTTAACTAGGCCCGACACTCAGCTCTTTTGCTTATTTTCTTGTTTATTTTCTGTTTGTCTCTACAGCGTGTCCGCGCCGTGCAGGCCACAGCGAGAACGAGAACGCAGCAGACACGTGCCCAGGGAGGGAGAGTGACTCTGGGTGGGGACCTGAGCACGGGGGCTGGGATGAGGTGCTGTAGCCAGTGTGAAGCCGTGGAAGGCTCTGAGCAGAGGGGAGGCAGGGAGGGGAGGTTGTAGGGAGAGACCAGAGCCAGACACAGAAACCAGATGAGACCAGTTTCTATTACTTAGCCCCACCCCTGCCCGCACTGTGCGAAGCGGGTATGAGAGAATCTCATAACTGAGCAATTAATGGTGAATGCAGAGACCTTTCTAAGAGGTTAACGTAGAGGCTTAGATTTTAAATACATGTTTTAACTAAAATCAGTCGGTATATTCTTGGTGTCATTCTGTGTGTGTGTGTGCATGGGCAGCTCTGCGTGCCTGTTACTGACCTGTTGGGAAAGTCACAGGAGCTAAAACCCTGAGAGGTGCCAGGGTTCCCGGGGCTCCACGTGGGGCCCTCAGTGCCCCAGACAGTGTCCCCACTGGCTGTGAGGGGTTCAGTGGTGTGCATGCCCGTCGAAGGCCAATCCCACTCGGGGAAATGACACTCACGGTCGTATCTGTGGGTGGCAGTCATTTTAGAAAGGCTTCAGGAGGTCCTCCTCTGTGCAGAAACCTTCCTTACCTCCCGTCCAGCCAGGTCTTCTCCCCAAAGTCCTCGAGGCCTGCGTCCCGCTGGGGTTTCTCAGCACTTGGCCTGGGCAGCCCCTCTGCCTGTGGCTCTGCCACATCTGGCTCAGCCTCGCTGGTCCCAGCACGTCCTCTGTCTCCCGCACTTCTCACCGCAAGCCTCCCCCCAGGCCTCATGCGCCCCACCTCCTCCACGGAGCCTGCCTGCTTCCCTGCCCGGGGGCCGCCGCTCCTCTGAGCGCGCAGGCGGCCCCGGCCCCTCGTTATGTGTCCTCTCTCTCCTTGTCTGTGATCCTTTCTCCTGTCTTCTCGCGTCCTAGCACTAAGCTCTTTGAAGGAAGGTAGCCTTCCCGCCATGGCTTCTGTGTCCTTAGCTCAAGTGTAGACACTCAGAAATGCATGTGGGTTGATTGTGGGTAATAAAGTGCTGTGATATACCAGACTTGAAAGAAATCTGATTTCGGAGTTGGCTAAGACCAAAAAGAGATTAGAAAGGCCTGGAGAGCTTGGCCGTCGGGCAAATCCAGCGGATCTGGGGCAGCTGCGGCCTGACCTTCGCTGTCTCGTGGTCTTTCCTGTCTTTCATCCGTGAAGCTGAGGGTCGCCCCCACCCCTTCTCCTCAGAGGATGTGGTGAGGAAAAATGAAGTGCTAAAAACATGTCCAACTCCTGCCTGGAAGCTGTGATTCTTATCAGGCTTTGCAGGATCTAAGAGGAGAGACCTCCCAAGCAGGCCCACCAGCACCTTTGCATAAATAGCTTCTGCGTGCGTGTGTCTCGGGACACGCGTGTGGACGCGCACCCACACCCTGCAGTCAGGGCTCCTGCCTCCTCTGAGGCCGAGCGGTTCCATCCACTGCTTTTTGCGTTGTCAGGCGGGTAAGCCTGGCAGCTGCTAGACTTGTTGCTGTTTGCAACTCTACCAGTTGGTTAGCTCCAGGTGGATCGTCCAGACCGGGCCACCCTGTTGCTGCTGGCTTCGGGCCACTGGGATCTCTTAGCTACTGTCACTCCCCAGATGTTAATGTCTGCCTGAAATCCCAGGGCAGGAAGGGACCCAAAGAGGTCATCTAGCTCTCCCTCCTGCCTGGAGGCGAGACCTCACCTAAGCTGGTCTAGACAGCCGAGGATCAGGCCTGGTGGTAAAACCTGCGGAGAAGCCTCCTCTAGGTAACTTGTTCCAGCATTTAACTAGCACTCTTATCAGGACGCACCTGCTGCTTCCTTGCTTCAAATCTGGCCACCGTTCAACCCCAAAGGGATCTGGGGTGCCCACCTCTTGAACATCTGCTGGTGTGTTTGGGAAATTGCGAGCCTGCTGTTCTCTATACGAGCGCAGCGTGTGTGTGTGGGTGTGTGTGTGTGTGTGTGTGTGTGTGTGTGTGTGTATTTGGTGGTTTTGCTGCCTGTCTGTGGGCTGTCTGACCTCCAGGGGCAGCTCCACTCAGGAGAGCCCCATCCCTGCCGGTGGACGGTGGGTCTGGTTTGGAATCCTACCGAGCTCAGGCTCAGGTTCTGGAAGAAATGAAGTTTCGGCAGGAAAGAAATGAGAGCAGAGCAGGAGGACTACGTCAGTCAGAACTTGCATGTCTTCATTCACTCATTCAGTAGTCCGTATTGCACCCACATGCGTGCTGCGCCCCGGGCAGGGGAGAGGTTATAACCGGAGGGTGTCCAGGTTCCTTTGGCTGGTGGAGAGTGGTCCCAGCCCCGGGTGTAGGACACCGGGAGGCCTGCAAAGTCTGGGCTGTCGGCAGGTGGGTTTTGAGCATATTTGCACAGCCCCACTGGTATGCTCCTGGCACCTGGAGTGACTCGGCCATGTTGGGCACAGCTGCTCATCTCCTGAACTTCCCTGTCACTCACGTGGTGGTGTCGGGCCATCTCACAGCTGCCACGGGCTGGCAGAGCAGGCACCCAGTAAAAACAGGTGGTAGTCCTTAGAGCCAGCTGTGCACACCACCCCTCCTGGTGAGCCCACCATGGGCCAGGCACTGTGCCTACACCGTCACCCTTGATGCCACCAGCATCTCCGCTGGGGGCTGAGTGTCCCTCGCAGCTCACGTGTTGAAGCCCTCACACCCAGTGCCTCAGACCGTGACTGCATTTAGAGACAGGGCTGTGAAGGAGATGATCAAGGTGGAGTGGGGTCACATGGTCAGGCCTTAATCCTGTCTGACTCGTGTCCTTGCAAGAAGAGGAGATTAGGGCACAGACACACACAGAGGGATGGTCATGTGAAGGCTCAGGGAGAAGGCGCCAACTTCCAGCCGAGGAGTGAGGCCTCGGGAGAAACCAATCCCACCGACACCTAGATCTTGGACTTCCAGCCTCCAGAACTGTGAGACAATAAATCTTGTTGTTTCATCCACCCCGTCCGTGCTGCTCTGTTAGGGCAGCCCTAGCAGACTAGAAACTTCCCGGGAGCGGGGTGTCATGCCCACCTTATAGATGAGGCCTGTCTGCCTTGCCAGACTCCATGCGTGGAATGCCAGGTCACTTCCTAAACCCCCCTGAGCCTCTGTTTCCTCATCCACAAAATGGGATTAGTGATAATGTTGTGGTAAGAATTCAATGAGATACGACATAATGAATGTGTCCCCACCTGTGCCTCTTGGCCTGGTTTGATTTGGGAGCCCATGCGCCTGGGGCAGAGGCCGGCTTTGAGTTCTGTGTGTGGTTGACAGTTGATGTTGATGAGTGGTATGTAAAAAAACCTCAACTAAGAAACCTTTTGCATTCTATGTAGAACCTGGAATTGGAAGGGCTCGGATTCCATTGGTTAGCAGATTTCCCCAATTTGGGAACTTGAGTGAGCACCCTGTGACTCCTTATGTCACAGGCTTTCTATGGCAGCCTCCGACCCGGTTGGGGTGGGGGGTGGGAGGACACATCTCCAGGCACTGTCTGCCTGGCCTGACCCCGAGGAAGGGTGCAAGGGAGCAGAGCCCAGGGATAAGCACTGAAGGCCAGGGGCAGGGCCACCATGAACCTGGGGGCTGCAGGTGTCTAAGCCACTGGTGTAGAGTGTCAGCCAAGTGGATGATCCTCCTTTAGCACATGTCCTGCTCAGCTCAGCTTGGTGGCAACTTCTCTGTCGTAGCTACCCTGAGGGTGTCAAGCAGCACGTGCAGTTGTGTTCTTAGAGTCGGGCACCGCTTCCCTTTTTTGGAAGTTGTCTTCCAAAAAGTAAAGGAGCCTTTGAACTGTGACCTTTCTCTACCCCTGAGCCATGACCTCCTGGGGGGGACATTGAAATCCTAAATGTCACCCTGTGAAGAGCTGGTCTGGGAGGGACCTGAGGGGTGGGGCAGGAAGGGGCTGATCATTCTGGAACTCTTCTTAGGGTTGGTTCAGGGACCTACTCTGCACCCCTCAATTAAAATTTAATATCTATCTATACACTTTCACACCACAATTACTACAACATCGTTAATTAGGTTACACACACACCCAGCTTAACAATGACAGAAAACGCCAAATTCCAGTTGACAAGGAGCCAGAAGCCCAGCCTTTCCTCCAGTTCAACAGAGGGCCCATTATGCCGGAATATTATTTTCTCATGGTTTGGAACCATTACATCAGCCTTGATGTAATAACATTGTTTAACTTCAGAGCTGTATTTATTTTGGTTTGGAGTTCAGGTAGCTTAGCCGTTAGCTGGGAATTGAGCAAAACCTGGGCAAAGCCACTCAAGTTTGAAGTGAAGCATTTTGCTGTTCCTGTTCTCCCCTCCCGCAAACAGATACACCTCAGATGCAGTTTTCATCCCACAGCAAAGGTAATGACCTCGGTGCTAACAGATTTCGGAGGCAATTTTATTTTTTTTCCTGCACCGATTGGCCCTCGCGGCAACGGCCGGCTGGGTGCTGAGTGGGTAAACGAGCCCAAACCCAGCAAGGACTTGGGATTCCACCAGCAGCTTCTCTGAAGACAGACTGTGAGCTTTTCGCTGTTCCTCCACTAGCCCAGCTCTTTCCCTTAAATAAGTTGGCATCTGAGCTTCAAGTCAGTAACAAGTTAAAAAAAAAAGTAGGTATATGTGAACTGCCTCGATCTACCACTGCCAGGCCTATGGGGGTTGGAGTGGAGCATCTGGTCAGTGTCTGAGCTCCGGGTCGTCTCCAGATAAGAGCTCTTAGTGCCCGGGAGGGTTAACTGGAGGCTTTTCATTATTTCTTCTGAGCCGAATCATAGCTGGGTGAAAAGGGCTCTGATCCCGGAGCTGTGGCGTCCTCCCTGCTGGTCTGGCATGTGGGCCGACGGCAACTGAGAATTGGCCACTGAAGCCGGGTGGTGGCTGCGCCGGGGCTCACTGCACTTCCTCTCTATTCCTGCGTGTGCCTGGCAATTTCCATTAGCAAGTTAAAATAAAATAAAATCCTGGCCCCAATTATCTCTGGATAGCCCCCTTCGTCCTCTAATACTTAGGAATAGGGAAATGGAGGCCAGGCACCAGCAGGGGAGGGGAGGGCGGGGGGGGGGGAGAAGAGGGAGGGGAGCGCTCCGCAGAGCACGTACTCCCCGCAGGCCTGGAAGATGAGCCGTTTCCAAATGCGTGTGGAGTTAGAGGAGCGTCAGGAAGCATGGCTGAAGGTGAACTGGCACCCGCTGGTCCATGTACAGGATTGAGACATGGTGGTTTTAAGTTTTTATGCAAAGGAATGCTTTTGGGCATCTGGGACAGGCGGCAGAGAGGACTGCGCAATTGGCCCGACAATCCCGAGGGCTTGCTGGGAGCTGGCAGGCCTGGTGCCGTTTTTCGCCATAACTGGCGAACCGACAGCTTAGGACATGGAAGCTGCCACCCACGTGTCCTGCTGCAGCCGTCCCGGCCCCCAGCTTGGGGAGCGTGAGCTCCGTACCGACTCCCAGGCCAGTGGTTCTCAGCCCAACCCCACGTTAGAATCACCTGGGAAGCTTTAGACACTCCCAACGCCCAGGCAGCATCTCACTCTAATCACTTCAGACTCAGGGGGTGGTGCGTGGCTCACTGGTGCGTCTGACGTGTAGCCAGGTTGGGAGCGCTGGTTTCTCCCCGATTCCTCCAGCAGGACAGCGTCCTGCCTCAGAGTTGTCCAGCTGTGTGCCACTGCCCTGCGTACTCCAAATCCACGTGAGTCAGGGCATCACAGCTCGGATGTACTACGTCTCCAGCTCAGTCTGTCTGTCCATGACACAAGATCCCCACCAGTGCGGGACAACTGCTCCAGCTGATGTAGCCTCGTCCAGGCAACCGGGGGAGATAAGAAGGAGGGGTTCTACAGGCCAGCGGCCTTCACCCTCTTTTGACCTTAAATTCATGTAACAAATCCATTTGATGTCACCACCTAGAACACACATGCACAGGTAGAGACGTAGACGTCACTGAAGCAGAAGTGTCTCGAAATAGTATTTGCCTTCTTATGTGTGATTTGATGTTATCTTCTACTCTATTCCTTTTCGTTGCATTAAAAGAATGAAGATTCTGATCCACTAAATTTGGATTCATGACCCACTTGTGTTTGCCAGCCTGCAGTTTGAAAGCACTGCTGTGGGCAGTTAGGACAACGAAGTCTAGGACCCATGACTGCCTTCCCCTTGCACCAACCGCTGCACGTGGGGCCCCCGCACTGTGCGCTCTACTCTTGCCTGTGCTGGGGAATCTCTACAAACAAGACAAAGTAAAACCGTGGTCCCAACCATCTTAGCTCGGCGCCACCCGCCCCATGTCCAGAGAGCAGGAAATGGGGCAGCGCAAGGCAAGCGCAGACGAAGGCCCAGGGACATCTAGTTGAGGAGGCGGTGCGGACTCACCCGCACCAGGGCCTCCCCCAAGTTCAGGGGACCTGATTCAGAGCCAGAAAGAGATAAGTGGGATGAAAGTTCTCTATTCTCAGACAGTGAGCAGTCCCGGCTGGCAGAACGGAGGTAATGCAGGTGACCGCCCCTGGCACAAGGACTTGCCCTGAGCAGGGACTCGGGCCAGGCTTGCTGGCTCTGAAATGGCTCCACGTCCCAGCGGGGGATTTATAATACAACCCTCCATTCCCGTGGTGAGGGTCTGGCCTTCTGGACCCAAGGCGGAATTTGAATGTGTTTTGTGCCCACCATCTCTGGGGGTCTTGCGCAGTTGGGTGGGGCCGCCCTGTTATCTGGAATGGCCCTGGGCACTTGGGCTTGCTGGGGAGGGACTCTAGCTCCGCCCCGTTTCTCTGCAGTCCTCCATGACACTGCTGGGAGGACTTTCCTGGCGAGTCTTTCTGGGGCCTTCCCCCACCCCCCCACCCCTGCAGTGGCTCTTGGTCTTATCAGGGTCACCACCAGCCTCCCCCATGGCCACGTCCTGGGGTGAATTCTCTGCTTGCACCACACTCGCCTGCTGGAAGCATTTGGCACTTGTCTCGAGCTCCCTCCCCACCACCCACCTGGCTTTCCTTCTCCCTGGGGGGCTCTCCCATCTCTGAAGGCCAAGTGCCCCAGGGCTCATCATGGGCCCTCTTCTCTCCTCCATCACACCCTTTCCTGGGTGAGCTCATCTTGCCCCTGGCTCTCAGTACCACCCAAGTTTGTATGACCTCTGCCCTGAGTCCCAAACTTCCACTGCCTGTGCCGCAGGCCCCCTGGTGCCTAACGGACCACTCGAAATTAATATATTCAAGCAGAACTTTTAGTGCCCCTGCCCCCTCCCCAGCCCACCCTGCCCCTGCATCTTCCTGGTTGTCATTCCTGTAACCTGGAACCCTCCTCTTGCTCCCCTCTTTCCTTCACACCCACACCCAATCTTTTGGCAAGTCCTGTCGGCACCAGCCCCGAAGCAGAGGCAAATCCAGCCGCTTCTCACCACCGCCACGCGGAAGCGCTAGACCAACGACTCTCATCTCTCACCTGAGTTCCTGCATCCACTCCTCCCCAGCCAGAGCGATCTTCTCACTGGGTAGATCCACTCAGAGCAGCACTTGATAAAACCCTTTAAAGCCTTCCCCTTGCACTTAGAACACAATCCAGGCTCCTTTCCATGCCCTTTGTGCCCTCCCAGCATTTAGTCTGTGTTTGTTACTTTCTGATTGAACCCTTGCTTTATTTGGAGCAGTGTAGTGCCCAGCTAAATGTCTATATTTCCCGGTCTCCTTAATATCTAGGGTGGCCAATGAGATAAAAGTGGGGTTGTTGAGTGGGGCTTTGGGTCTTGTCCTTTCAAGGGAGCTGGTTCAGCTGGGAAAATGCAAAGTTTTGTTCTTCCATGTTTCCTCCTTTCTACTGCTTGAAATAGAAATGTGATGCATGGTGCTCCAGCAGCCTTGTGGTGATTATAAAGCAACCTTGATGATGAAAACTTCATAAGAGAGGTAGAAGGAGCATGGGTCCCAGATGACCATAGAGCCATCATACCAGCCTTGGAATTCCTAATTCTGAGCTTCTCCAATTAGAGAAATATTTCAGTCACTGAATGAAGTCAAATCTAATCCAAAGGAGTAGAGCTTGCAAAGCTCAATGTGATCTGGACTCTACTTCTCCTATTTCATCCAACCATTCTGGTCCTGCTGTACCATGTTCCAACCATGCTGGTTTTCTTTGTATGTCTTGAACATTCTAAGCTTAGTCCCACCTTGCAAGCCTTCCCTCAAATCTCTGCAACTGCCTCCTTCTTGTCTTTTGACCCCTTTAGAGGGGTCTATCCTGACTTATGTAGCCCCCTGACCAATCTGCTTCTAGTTAACTTCCTTTTAAAAAATGCATGGCCCTTTTCACTCTTTGAAATTACTTTCCTTTTAAAGCATGTCTCGTTTTCTGTTTCCCCCTCCACCCTCTAGATTTCAAGTTCCATGAGGACAGAGATTTGATTGTCTTGTTCACTGCCATATCTCCTGGGCCTCACATAGGATAGGTACTTAGTAAGTATTTGTTAAATGAATGAGTGGAATAAGATGACTTTTCAGAAGTTTTTGGAAGAAATTTGTCTTGGGTGTGGCCATACATCACAGAATCCCTTCCCACTGTATTTGAAAATAGTTCAGCAAACACTTGTGACGCAACCATGACCTGCAGAGCCCTTTGTCTTCTGGAAGCTCAGAGTCTAGTGGGAAAGACAGAGTACTTAGCTCATCTAGATGGTAGAGTACTGAAGTGTTATGTTGGAGCTCTGTGCAGGCTACTAGGAAGGCACAGAGAACCATGTGGCAGGCTCTCTGGTTTTCATGGCGTCAGGAGCTGATCAGGAGAAGCTTCAGCGAGGCAGTGATGCTGAGGCACATTTGGATAGGGTGTTTTCCTTGCAGACGAGGTTCAGGGAAGGCACTGCAGGCTGAGCAAATGGCAGGAGTAGAGATACACAGGGGTGAGGTATGCAGCGTGACCTGGTTTGTTTGGACTGTCCCGGTTTTACCATTGAGAGTCCCACAGCCCAGGAAACCCCTTCTTCCCAGGCAAGCCAGGAAAATGGGTCATCCCAGAGATCCAGGGCCTGTTAGATCACTAGGAGTAGCTTTCAGGGGCTGGAGGAGAGAGAGACCCAGCGAGGGAGCTGCTGGAGGTGAGGAAGGGATTCTCCATCAAAAGCTGGAGGGCAGGAGCTGGAGAAGAGCCTCCCAGGCAGCCTAAGGAGTTGGACCTTCTTTTTCACGGTGGAGAATCACTGAAAAAGACTGTGAGACAGGAGGAGGTCGTGATGAATGATGTAGCAACCGAGGAATGACTCTTCCTTCTGTAACGTACGAGGAGCTTTCTGGTTTCTTGCAGCAGGCTTAGCTGTCATCGCTTTGTCTCCAAAAGCAGCATGTCTTGTACTCCAGGGCAGACTGGGGACAGGCACCTGCTTACGGAAATGGCCCCACATTCACACGGCTCTGGTGTAGTCGGTCCAGAGGCGAGATGTCCCCGAGTCTTGGTGCTGATGCTGACGGCTGGTTCTTCTCAGCGACCCTTTGGAACCTCTGATGGGAGAGAGCTGCCTGCCCCTTCCTGTCCCATCTCATTCTGCAGATCACGCTTCCTTATGCTTCCAGGGAAAGCCATTCCAGGGGAGCTGGGAAACATTTTCTTTCTGTGGCTGTGCGGCTGCAGGACAAATGTGCCTCAGCAAGTCCAAAGCTTTCCAGCCCAGGGGGACCGGTGGTGGGGCCGTGGCCACAGCACGAATGCTGTGAGGACCTGTCCCTGATGTCAGACATGCCTGGGGAAACACCGCCTGATGCCAGACACCTGCCGTTCTCCACCCTTCCTCACCCCATCACAAGCCCTGAGTCACTCTGCCTTCTAGGTCTGCCCTGAAGCACCCTGAGACTGTCACTGTGTGCCTGTGTTTTGGTTCCTCAGTTACATATCTAGACACATACACACACACATACACATTCCAATGTCCACACCCAATTCACATGCCCCAAAACATACTACACACATGCATGCCTCAATACACACGTACCCCAACACGCACACCCCAATACACACATCTCAACACAACACTAACTGCCCCAACACACATACCCCTAAGCATACCACACGACACATACTCCCAAACACACACACACCCTAACACACACACACCCCACATCCAGTCCTTTGATTTCCGTTCCTACACTGACCTTCTCCTGCCCACCACCGCCCTGTGCGCCTCCTGTCTCCACCTCCCCATCTAAGACGCTCCAGGCAGTGTGTCCTGCACTGGGTCCCGGGGCTGGCTTGCGCACCTCCCCATGCTCTGCTTGCCTCTAATCCTGAGGGTCAGCCATCCCTCGCCTCCCACTTCTGGGGGCTTCCCAGCCTTGGAGCCCTGGGGTCCCTGGGACCTGGTCAGAGGGGCAGACCTCACCCTTATGTGTCCTCCATGCCTTCCTTGCCCCTGGTCAGTTTGTTAGTTCAGAGACGTCCCCCCATCTCCCACCCCAGCCCACAAAGCCAACCGCAGCACCCTCTCCTGGTCTCTCCCGGGACCACCCTGCTGCACAGGGCCCCCGCTGGCTGTGGGACAACACCCTGTCCTGGTTTCCTTCCTCCTCCCTGGCTGCCTCTTTCTATCTCTTGTCTTCTTTTTCCTCCTGCTCCCTAACTAGGTGGTCATCCCAGCTCAGCTTTGCACCTCCTTGAATCAGTCAACATTAGGTTTGGCTATATAGAGCAGAAAACCCCAAATAATGGGGGCTCAAGCTCCCAGGGTTGTCTTCTTTCGTGTAAGAAAAGTGCAGAGGAGGCAGCTGAGGGCTGGTGTGGCGGCCTATGGCGTCGCCACGACCCCACTCCACTCTGTAGGAGTCTGCTGTCTAGAAGACCCTGGACAGACACCCCTCTCTGACCCTGACAGGCTCGGCCCTACCTCCTCCAGGGCCACTCCAACACTCAGCACCCACCCAGGAAACTCTCCCCCAAGGTCCCTCTATCCTCTGCAAACTCCCAGGGACAGGGCTCCTCCCGCTCATCTGCTCCTAACATACTGCCTTCCTCGTGGCCAGTGCTTGTTGCCAAGTGCCCGGCGCCCCCTGCTAATCGATCTGAAGGCAGGACAGTGCACAGCCCTGTCCTTGCCTGGTACAGTGCTCTGTTCCTACTAGGTCCTCCGGACAATGGATGGAGGCATCAGGAAGGTTTGGAGACCATCCTGAGGAGCCCTGAACCCAGGACATGCCCTTGTGGCTGGAGAGGGTTAGTTATCCCCAATATGTGCGAGACCAGTGTGTCTGAGAGTGCACAGAGTTAATGAACTGCAGGATTCGAGGTTAGCTGAGCTCAGGCAAACAACAGTTCGACTACCTTACAGAGGCAAACAATGGCTTAAAGGGATTTTATAATAACGCATGCGACACCTTCTTTTGAGTAGTCATAGCGGATGCCAGTTGAAGAGTGTTTCGGTACCTGTATCCCTGATGAAAACCAAGGCATGGGCAGGTTCTTCTTTTATTTTTAGGTTCCTTGCTCTGTGCTGTTATTTCTGAATCCAGGGAGTGGCGGGGGTATGAGGAGCATCAGACACTCTCAGGGAGGTGAAGGTCAAATGAAAGTTTAATGTTTTGTATTTGTTCATCCTAAAGATGCTTGTTATCTCTTTATCTAATCTATCTTTCCATCTTTCCATCTTTCATTTTCTTTTTCTTCTTCCTTTTTTTTTTTTTCTCAGAAAGGTGTATAAGGGCAAATCCTCAGTCCTTGTCTTGAGACCAGCTTGCATGATAAATCTCTGGGCAGACGGGTCCTGCTGGCAGGCAGAGCCCTGAGGACGCTGCCTGGTAGCCTGGGCTCTACTCAAGGTTCCACCGGCAGCACGAATGCACACTGACTCCGGGAGTCTTTGACCAACTGAGCGAGCACACAATAGGTGTTTGTCCTTCAATAGGCCAGAACTAAAACACGTTACTCCCTTCACAGCGGGGTCTCTTAATTAGATATAAATACACTTATCCATCAAGCAAAAATCTGATCCTTCTCTTTTCATTCATTTTTTTTTTCTCCAGCATTTCAACCCATAATCTAATGTATGGGAAAGGGAAGGCGCTGGAAGAGTTGAATGCAGGGCCCAAGGAGGTGTGTGAGAAATGCCTCCTTTTTCAGATTAGCACCTGACTCCGGGGGCCTGGGGGTGGAGGGAAGGCAGGAAAGCGAAAGGGCTGAAAGTTGAGACGACTTGAAATTAACACAGCCTGAGGAGCCAATCAATAGCCAGATGGGGGCAGATAAAGCTGGTAATGGGGTTTTTCTCCTCCTACAACCGCAGTGACTCCCCCGTGGAGTTCCCTTCAATGGTGAGACAGAGACCGTTTCACTGACTGTGAAAATTCGATTAGAGTCTTACTTCAGGAAGGGGAGAACTTGTGCAAAGCCCAACACTCTGACGGTTCTCTTTTGGAGCTACCCTACCGTGGCAGCTTCACAGGAGGGGAGCTATGAGAATATGGGGGCTATGGGTGCAGCTGGAGAGGGTGTTGACTATTGGGAACAGAGGTCCTCAGCTTCCATGCACTTCGATGGACGAATGAATTTATTGGTCTTGTTTAAAAAGCAAAGATGTCAAGTCCGTATACAAGTGTGATTTCCTTGGTTTCTTTGTTGTCCCTGTCACCTGTTAGAACCTAAGAAATGCTATCTTGGGTTGGCTGTGCATTTTTCTTTGCTGGTGGCCCACTGGACAGGCAGGTCACTTCTCATCCACCAAGGAGTAGGTTGTAAAGGTCTGCTCTGAAGTCCAAGAACAGCTGAGGACTGCGGAATGCTATTTTCAGGGAGTCGGGTACACTTTGACCAAAGTGTTCCCAAAGTGGACACAGCTGAGTTTGGAGACCCAAAGCAAAGGCACCTTAGGAATGCTCCTCTTTTCCTGTGTTAGCTCATCGGGTTCTGGGTCACACCTGGGCACCTGGGCGCTGTCTATAGGAACTCCCATACCAGAGTTGGGAGGAGAAGGATCTTCAATTCTCCTGCTCAGCCCTCCCACTAGTTGCCCAGGGCTGGTGTCCCGATGGGGGGAGCCCAATCCTTTCCCTCCCTCCCATGTGGTTCTCACTGCCCGCACCTTACCTCGGGCCCTCCTCTCCTCCTCAATGGGCTGGCTCTTTCAGCCACTACAACACTGCCAGTGTCCTCCTAGGGCACCCCTGCAAGGGGCTGCCTGCCCCCTTGGCCTTACTCCCCATCTCTGGGCTGACAAGGCCTCTTGCCCCTTCCCTGGCCAGGTACGCTGGACTTGCTCTGGTTCGTCCCCCAGCCCTGCTCTCGTGTCGCTCATCACGTGGACCCCGGTCCTCCACCACCTTCCCTCCTCACACCCACCTGGAGCCCACCTGGAAAATGCCCCCTCATCCTGCGTAACTCAGCTCAATTCCTGCCTCTCCCGAGACTTCCTCTGGCAGATGTGGGTCCCTTGTCCCCTCTGCTTTGTCCCAGTCATCTCCCTGAACCATGCATGTTCATGTAGGCTGGGGTGGTGGCGGGGACCATGACCATGCATTGCCGTATTCCCAGCAGCCAGTTCAGTGTGTTTATTGAATGAATGGGGAGAAATTCTGTGCTACAAATAGTTTGTGATTAGCAATTTGAAGTGGGCCACTAACCAACTGCTGTATTTAGCACCTCTATTTTTTTTTCTAGAAAATATACCAACTTGGACAGCCATCCCCATGGGGCCTGCTGTTGAAATATTTCCTGAGTGTTCCAAACATGCTAAATCCTACTCTCGCAGAGCCTCCGGTACCCCGCCCGCAGCCTTTGCTAGGTGAAGTGGAGGTGGTTCCTCCCAAGCCAGCTCCTTTGGGGCTCCTCAGTCTTTCTGAGAATGGGGCCGAGACACAAAAACTGGTTTGGTTCTTGCTAACAAACAATAGCTATCAGGGGTTCGGGAGCTGAGGAAGTCAGGTCGAAAGCAATGCAGTCGACGAGAAACCTTACAAGACGGTTTTGTGTGAAAGCCTGTTCAGGAGCCAGAATGGGGGCATGAGAAGGTGTGATGTGCTCGCGTCCACGGGCGCGTGCCTGGGGGAGGGGATGGGAGCGCACACGTGGAAGCACGGTGGCCTGCTGTGCCAGCTGCTGGAATGCTGGGTCTTTGCTGCAGTCCCAGGCCTACTGCTGCCCTGCAGGGTCTTGGCCAAGTGGGGCAGCTCAGCGCCTTCATCTGTCCCATGTGATCTCCTCCTTCAGGCCATAGGCACTCACTGGGTCAGGCACTGTGTCCGTGGGGCCAGAGATGATCAGTGGCCTCAGCAAGGGGGATTTAAGGATGGAGACAGACAGTCACCGGGGCCCTCCTGAGGTGGGAGCTGTCCAGCTGCGCTGATAAATATGGGCTGTCTTGCCCAAATACCCCTCCCATGCCCACTCTCTCATCAAAGACTCGACTCTGTGACCTCAAAGGCATGAGGTGGCCTTGGGGCATTCTGCAGGGCTCCACACTGGCTTATAAAGGTACATGTTGTAAGCGTACCCTCTGACTCTTGGAGGCACCCTGGATTCACCTTTGAACCTGGCTCTAGGCCTGGGCTATCTCCTCCATCCAGGGCTGCCGGTTAGGCAGGACACTGTGTCGGCCTGGCATGCAGCTGCTTCCAGCAGACATTGAGTTGTTCCGGAGAAGTGTGACACACCATGGTGATGTTTGGTAACAGCGACTTCTCGACAAGCGATGGGAAAGTGCAGGCCAGGTCCCTGAGCTCTGGTCTGCCAAAGGCCTTTCTCCGGCCCAGGAACCTGTGCCTGCTGATGTGGAGGCTGTCTCTTTACCCCCAACCCTGCAGGGGCTGCAGGGCCAAGAACCACACCTGGGTTCTCAATTCTTTTTGCAAATGAGCCCTAAGCCTCACTTTTATGGTGGTTTGCTGTATCACTTTTGGATGTTTTCATTATCCCCAAACTGACACTTAACGATGGGTTATGCAACAAAACAAAACAAAAAACTGGTGGGAGAGCAAGTGCTCTGAGCTTCCTGAAGGACACCTCCTCCATCTTCTGTGTGCCTGAATCCAAAGTGTCACCATGTTTCCGTCCTGCCTTCTTCGTGGGGCTGGAGTTTCTTGAAGGTGGCAGGGAGCCAGCATCTCTCCCTCGTTGGGGTGGCCTGGTCCTGCAGCCCGAGTGAAGGGCGTCGGCTACATCACTGACATGCATTATTGTGCTTAAAACTGACAGGCGCAGTCCTATCCCTAGCTGGAGATTGAAGGCTGAGGTCACCAGTACCAGGAAAACTGAGCCCAAAGCTAAAGGAGGCTTTGAAGCAGCAGGAACAGCCCCCCGCCCCTCACCAAAAACACAAAGGTGATCTGGAAGAACTCAATTTACACCCTTGGTTCCCGTGGGCTGGGGGATCAGCAGAGGGCGGGATAATCCCGGCTTCTGGAGCAGATGGTTTCTGACTACCGCTTGACCCAGTTCCCTCCCAGCAGATGATTGGCAGTGGGGCTGACAGCTCTTCCACCAGGGGAGCAGTGTGGACCCTCCTCACAACCTCCTCTTCCCTCCTCCCACCAGTAAGGGCACGTTGGCTTTTGCTCTCCCCAGTGCCAGGTCAATGGGCAAAGTGCTGCATCTTCTTGAAGGCAGGGACCCTCCATCCACACTCCCTCCTTCTCCCCAGCCCTACACAGCCCAAGTGTGGCTAGCCGTAAGAAAGGCCAGGAACACCATTGCTAGGGCTTATGCTGGGGAATAGGGGTGTTAAATCCTGCACTGGCTTAATGACTTCTCTCCTTCATTCGTTCAATCCATCATTGCTTCAATAAGCTCTCCCTGGTCATCTGTCAGGTCTGGCACCAGACAGGGCCCAGGAGGCCTGGTCCCCACACATGAGATAACAAGTGAGGGAATGACAGCCAGGGACTGGGCTGAGGGGCCCAGTCAGGTAAAAACTTCCTCAGGGCACAAGACGGTCAGGGGCGGCTTCACCAAGGAGGAGAGACGGGGCTGGGTCTTTAGAGACTGAGGATGATTTTGCCAAGTGGTTGGTGGCTGTGGTGATGGAGAGAGCCAGAGGGTCAGAGCAGTGTGCGCCCAGTGAGGAAACTCGAGCATTTTGGGGCCAGGAGGCAGAAGCACCTCTTTCTGGCCCAGGGACCAAAGGCTCTCTGACGGGGCAGGGCTGGGAACCCGATGGGAGCAGCAGAGACTCTGGCTTTCGAGAATGTCCTAAGGAGGCAGAAGGGCTGCCATCTCCTGGGTCCTCCTGGGCCCCCACTTCTGGCTTGGGGTTGGCAAACTCAGTGGCCCTGGTTTTGCCCCAGGGCTTCAGGTCCGTTCCTCTGATTGGGAGGGAGGGGGCGCTCGGCCTCCAGACTTGCAGGCCTTGGCGAGGCTGCGGTCCTGGCCGAGCTCCGTGGCCGCAGGGCTGGCCGCGGAGTTGGCGGTGGGGGGCGGAGCAGGAGGCCACGCTCTGCCGGGACTCCTCCCGGGTCCCCAGTATCCTAGAAGAGCCAGAATGACCGCCCATCCCGCTTCTGCCTCGCAGTCCAGCATGTTACAAGGGGAGGGGCGAGGCCATATTCCTGACCCCGGGCGCTGCGCACTGGGGCACTATTGTGCTGCCCCAGGCCCTGCTGGGGGGTGAGGAGGTACAGAAGGAACGGATTGCACGTGGGGTTCTGGACCGGTCTGGGAGTCCGGTTTCCATTGACAGCGTTTCTTGTCCGGCTGCTTCAGAACGGAACCGTCCTTTATGCGGTTCTGGGAGGAGCCTGGCCCAGTTGCCTCCTCTGGGCTGCCTTGTGAGATAGGTGTTACTGTCCCTTTACAGAAGAGGAGGTAGAGACTAGAGGAGGCGAGGACTCTATCCAAGGTCACTCCTACAAAGCTGGCAGTAGCTGATCCCCGACTGGAACCAGGGTTTGAGGCCAAAGTTTGCCAGTTGGCAGGAGGGGAGATGGGGTGGGAATGGGGGATTCTGGGGAGAGGTGCTGAAGACCCTGCCAGCCCCAGCAAGCCCTGGGGCTCAGGGGCCTCCGCGCCTGAGAGGCTGGGACCCCGCACAATCAAGGCGTTCCTCCTGGCCCGGCAGAGGCAGCAGCTGGCCAGGCTTCCAGCGATTGCCACCTCCCCCCGCTGCAGCCCGCAGGGCCCACGCCTGGCCAGTGAGACGGCGGCCCGGGGCGCTCGCTGCGGGCACTGCAGGCCGGCAGCGGCATCCGCAGGCGGAGCCTGCTCCTGGAGTCCGAGGCCGCGCCGTCATCCCCGCCTCGCCAGGCCAGCCCGGGAGGGAGCCCCCGGGAGGGCCGGGGCCGGCCACAGCGGCGGGAGTCGCCTCTCCCTTTTGGGGAGGGCGGCTTCTGGGACAAGGGCAGAGCCTGCGTGGCGGCGGGGAGGGGGCGGCGGGGGGGTCGAGCACCCGGATCCCGCGCCAGGAGCCCGTCGGTGCCGCCCGCCGCCCAGCTGGGCGAGGGTCCGGGCACCCACGTGGTGAGAAAGTTTCGAGGCAGCAAAAGTAGCCTGGCATTGCTAGGGGGAGGGGAGAGGGCCGGCTCGCCCCTCCTTCTCCCGAAGGCAGAAAGGAAAAGAGCGGAGGGAAGCGGGGGTGGGCAGCCCCGACCTGAACAGATTCCGCCTCCTCCTCCGCCCCCCACGCCCGGGAAGCCCGAGCGGGGAGGCGCGGACCGTCTCCTCCCGCACGGGCAGGACGACACCCTCCCCCCCTTTTATTTCTGCCAACGTCTATTTCAACGCGCGCGCACATACGGAGACAGTGCGGCTTTTTCCTCCTTGGGAGAAAAAACGGGGAGAGTAAAAGAAGAGAGGGCAAAGAGAAGAACTCCTCAGCGTGCTCTGCACTCTGTGCCGCGGCCGGCCCCGGGGACGCTGCCACCACCCGCCCGCTCTCTCCCGGCCCTGCGGCGTGTGCCAGTGAGCGCGAGCGAGGGCACCCGCACCCGGGGACGCTGCGAGACTTTTGGGCGCTCGAGCCGACATCGCCGCCGCAGCAGCAGGCAGAGGAGACAGGGGCGAGAAGGGCCCTGCGTCCCCTCGCCTTCCTCGCCCGGCGCCCCGCGGCCGGCCGGCCCGCGCGGGCAGGCGGAGGGAGGGAGGGCGGCAGCGAGGAGGCGGCGGAACAGAGGCCCGGGCGAGGCGCGCAGCGGCTGGCCAGCCCGCCCGTGGATGCGGCGCCCCGGGAGCCTGGAGACAACTTTGCCGTGTGACGCGCCGGGAAGACTGCAGGGCCCGCGGCCGAGCGCTCGGCGCCGCCTGTGAGAGGGCCCGCGCGGCCCGCGCTCCCCAGCACCGCGGTCGCTCCGCGCCGCTGCCCGCCCGCCTCCAGCGAGGACGACCTGCCCGTTGCCGCCGCCAGCGGCCCTTCCCCGGCGCGGAGCTGTGAGGGCGAGGCGCTCAGGTGCGAGCGCCCGGCCCCGCCGCAGCGCCCGCCGCAGCGCCGCGCCAAGCCGCGCCCGGCTCTGCTCCCGGGGCTTCAGCGCCTTCGCTTCCGTCTCGGCCAAGTTGCGTCGACCAGCAATTTCGCCACCTTCCCTGCCCGGCGGCCGAGCCGCTGCTGCCGCTGCTTTCGGTTCACCCGAGCGGGGGCTTCGGAGCCCCGACGCGGAGAGGATGGGGAGAAGGCTGCAGATGCCGAGGCGCCCCGAGACGCCCGTGCAGCAGTAACCCTCCGACCCCTGCCTCGCCCGGCGCGTCCCCCAGCCCCCGTAGCCCTCGGCGCCCCTTCCCCGCCGCGCGGGAACCCCCACGGCACGGCCCGGCCCCTTCTCCTGCGAGCCGGCAGCGGCCCTCCCGGCGGGCGGGCGGAGGCCCGCGCGGGCGCGGGCGGGGGCGGGGCGGGGCGGCGCGCCCGGAGCCCGGAGCCCGGCCCTGCGCTCGGCTCGGCTCGCCTCGCCTCGCGGCGGGCGCCCTCGTCGCCAGCGGCGCACCATGGACGGGCTGCCCGGTCGGGCGCTGGGGGCCGCCTGCCTTCTGCTGCTGGCGGCCGGCTGGCTGGGGCCTGAGGCCTGGGGCTCACCCACACCCCCGCCGTCGCCCGCCGCGCCCCCGCCACCCCCGCCACCTGGAGCCCCAGGAGGCTCGCAGGACACCTGTACGTCGTGCGGCGGCTTCCGGCGGCCAGAGGAGCTGGGCCGAGTGGACGGCGACTTTCTGGAGGCTGTGAAGCGGCACATCTTGAACCGCCTGCAGATGCGGGGCCGGCCGAACATCACGCACGCCGTGCCCAAGGCCGCCATGGTCACGGCCCTGCGCAAGCTGCACGCTGGCAAGGTGCGCGAGGACGGCCGCGTGGAGATCCCGCACCTCGACGGCCACGCTAGCCCGGGCGCCGACGGGCAGGAGCGCGTCTCAGAAATCATCAGCTTCGCCGAGACAGGTGGGTCCAGCCCTCCGGCAGCCAGCCGTGGCTCGCGCTCCCTTGCTCTCTTCTTGCCAGCTCCGGCCCCCGCTGTAGCCCGCGCGCCCGGTCGGGAGCAAGCCACACTCCAGGCTCGGGCCATTCAGCCGTGGCCCTCTGCGCTCTGCCTGGGTTGCAGTCCTCTTCCCTCGTGCCGCAGACCCGTTCTTGCTCCCCTAACTCCCGCCGCAAAGCGCCCTGCCCTCCACCCTTGCTCTTGGAAATCGGGCCCCAGCGCCTTTGGGCGCGCGTCCCCCTCCCGGCAGATGCGCGCGGCCCTGGCTCTGCGGGCACTTGCTTGGTGATTGCCTAATGTTTTTGTTTCCCACGATCAGAGTGTAGGCTTAGCAGTGTGGATGGAGATGTGTGTGCTTGTTGATATACGTGGGCTGGAGGAGTGTGTATGTGTGTGTGTGTGTATGTGTGGCTGCGTGAGAGGCCCCTGGGGCCGCTTCCATCACCGGGCGGCGTGGGCTTGCCAGGATTGCTGAAGCCTCTCTGGGGAGAGCTAGGCAACCTCTCTTCCGATTGTGTGGGCACCGGAATCGGGCGGAAGGCAGGCTTCTCAACAGGTCCATCATTTACGCAGAGAAAGACGCGGCCCGGGAACAGCCCTGTGCCTTTCCGCTTGCCTGGCAGCCGCTGCAGCCCTTTTACCCGAGAACCACAGAGTTCGTAGTTAACAAAGGGTGGGACTTCTTTCTGGAATTTCTGCTGCCCACCCTTCATTGCAAATCTCTAACATTGTCTAAATATAAAAATCAGCGAGAGAAGAATCTTTTGGAACTTTAAAAGAAGGAGAAAAATGTGCCGGCGCTGAAATGCTGCAAGTGCTTTCGACTCCGCTGTCCTTTTCAGGACTTGAATAAGCCAGGCTGGCTTTTGTGCCTGGAGCTCGGCCCCATTTGTGCCGAGGGGACTGCAGAGAAGGTCGAAGAGGGGGAAACCCCAGTGCAGTCAGGGCGGGGGCAAGCAGGGAGCCTGGGGGGGGCAAGCAGGGAGCCTGGGGGGGAACAGTTGTGCCCCTGGCTGCAAATGCACCCCCCTCCCCAGGCAGCAGGCAGCCTAGGGATGAAAAGGGATGAAAAGTTTTGCATGGCCGGGTGTGGAGAAAAGCAGAGACAATCGGCCGGTTTGTGCTTAGAAAGAAATGCATTGCCGTTTTAGCTGTCCACTAAAGTGAGTCAGGGAAAACTCCACATGCAATTAGAAGGCTTGGATTAAAAGATGTTCTGGGGCCCAGAGTAGAAATGTGATTCTGGAAGGTCGAGGAGACCTTTTGGTCCCGGTGGCACAAAATGACAGCGGGGGCTGTTATATTTCTGGTCCGTTTCACGGAGCCAGCTCTTTGACTTATAAATAACAGATTCAGGTCACAGGCAGCTCGCCCAAGACCAGCTTTTAAGGCTGCAGTTTCCCCCGTTTCAAAGTCAGATGTCAGTGTTATTAGAGGAGCCAGGCGAGGCCTGAGGCAGGGGCTGGGGGGGCTATGGTGGGAGGTTTGATAAAACCAGCCCTGGCCGCACAGTTGCCTTATTTGTTCTTCCTGCAAAAAAAAAAAAAGGAAAAAGTAGAGATCATCACAGGGAAGGGTCACTGCAATGTAGGATGAGAGGGGAGTCATCTCTTGGTTGGCACAGCCATTCTTGTTGAGCTGAATTACTGTGAGAATTAACAAGCTAGCCTCTTTTCCTTGGAGATTTTGAGCGTGTCATTAATGGGGAGCCAGAGTCTTGTCAAAGGATGGGACCTCAAGTTTCAAGGCTGAATGTCCTGTCCCTTGGAGCTACTTGGAAACAAGGGCTGCACTCTGCAGCCTGCAAAGCACACGTTCCTATGTCAGAAATCTGAGCAGAGCTTGCTTATTTGCAGTGGAGGTTCCACTGGGGGATGGGTCAGATCATGCTTAGGTAAACACTGGGAAGAGGCAGTAGGTGGCTCAGCTTGATTTTGCAATGCCCTGTGTTAACCAAAAAAAAAAAAAAAAAGGCCCACTAAAACAACCCACCCCAAAATCCTCCCTGCAATCCTTGGTTTTGTTTTTCAGATTTCACAGATACCCATAACAACTTGTTAAGATCTTGGCCTCCTGACAAGTTCCTCTGTTGAGCTTTGAGGCCTGACAGCCAGTCTCCAGGGAGCCCTGGCCTGGGAGAGGTGAGGCAGGATTTTATAGGCCTGGACCTTGCAGCCCCAACCTGGTCCGAGTTTCTCAATGGGAAACGATTTTCTCTGCCTCTCCCAGGTTACAGCAGAGGCCCCAGCCCCAGGAACGGTATTTCTGGTCAGTAACGTGTTCCAGCTGTGCGGCGAGTGTGCATTCCAGCATCCTGCAGTGGAGAGTCCGTTTCCCCCATTGCCTCGTGTTCTTGCGGAATTAACTTGGCCTGTTCTCCCCCTTCTCCGCAGATGGCCTCGCCTCTTCCCGGGTCCGCCTGTACTTCTTCGTCTCCAATGAAGGCAACCAGAACCTGTTTGTGGTACAGGCCAGCCTGTGGCTTTACCTGAAACTCCTGCCCTATGTGTTGGAGAAGGGCAGCCGGCGGAAGGTGCGGGTCAAAGTGTACTACCAGGAGCAGGGCCATGGCGACAGGTGGAACGTGGTGGAGAAAAAGGTGGACCTCAAGCGCAGCGGTTGGCACACCTTCCCACTCACGGAGGCCATTCAGGCCTTGTTTGAGCGGGGTGAGCGGCGACTCAACCTGGACGTGCAGTGCGACAGCTGCCAGGAGCTGGCCGTGGTGCCGGTGTTCGTGGACCCAGGCGAGGAGTCGCACAGGCCCTTCGTGGTGGTGCAGGCTCGGCTGGGCGACAGCAGGCACCGCATTCGCAAGCGAGGCCTGGAGTGCGATGGCCGGACCAACCTCTGCTGCAGGCAACAGTTTTTCATCGACTTCCGCCTCATCGGCTGGAACGACTGGATCATTGCACCCACTGGCTACTACGGGAACTACTGTGAGGGCAGCTGCCCAGCCTATCTGGCGGGGGTCCCCGGCTCTGCCTCCTCCTTCCACACAGCTGTGGTCAACCAGTACCGCATGCGAGGCCTGAACCCCGGCACAGTGAACTCCTGCTGCATCCCCACCAAGCTGAGCACCATGTCCATGCTGTACTTTGACGACGAGTACAACATCGTCAAGCGGGACGTGCCCAACATGATCGTGGAGGAGTGTGGCTGTGCCTGACAGCGGCAGACGGGGGCAAGGCAGTGGGGTGTGGAGGGCAGTGCCAGGTGGGCTTCCTCCAGCCCCTGCAGGAACGGGGGTGCACGGCAGGCTGAGCGTGGTCGTTGCTTTGGGATGCGGAGATACTGCAGCCCGTGAGGCCTGGAATATTTTTCTACTACTTCATAGAGCAACCAGTCAAAACCAGAGCGAGAACTCTCAACTGACATGAAATACTTTAAAATGCACACGTAGCCACGCACAGCCAGACGCATCCTGCCACCCACACAGCAGCCTCCAGGATACCAGCAAATGGATGTGGTGACAAATGGCAGCTTAGCTACGAATGCCTGTCAGTCAGAGAGAATGGGGTGAGCAGCCACCATCCCCACCAGCTGGCCTGGCCACTCTGAATCGCGCCTTCCGAGCACACATAAAAGCACAAAGACGGAGACAGTGAGAGAGAGCCCGAGAGCAAACGCAGATGCAGGGCTGGGGGCCTCTTGGCTTTACCCGGCCTGCTGTGCCTCATCACCTCCTGGCTTGAACCTGTCTGCTTCCTCCCCTGCCGGAGATCTGTGCTGGAGACCAGGGGAGCCTGTCTTTCTGCCCTTGTAGAGGGAAAGGAGCCCAGAGAGGACACAGCCCATCAGAGACCGGGGAGCAGGGGCAAAGACCATTTGATTGTTTGTTGCTCTCGGATGCCTGACATGACTTATGTGTGTGTTTGTTTTTGGGGTGGGGAGGGAGGGAGAGGAGAGGGGTCTTAATTTGATGCTTTAACTAATCGCCAACAGTTGACAGGTCATTTGTGCCAGCTGTATAACTGAAAAGGGACTTTTCTACCAGGTATGACTTTTTAAGTTAAAAATCTGAATTATTCTAAATGGGAAGAAAAAAGTTGCAATCTGTCCCTTCACTGGGGACATTCCTGTAGGACTGGTTGGGGGAGGGATGGGAATGACCCCAGGAGGAAATTTGGGGTGGAGGCATTCTGGAAATGCTGGGGGGAGGGGTGCCCACTGAGCAGAGGGCAAGGGAGGGAGCAGCTTAGTTGGTCTTGGAGAGTTGGGGAAGGCTGTCAGCTGCTTTGCAGAAGTTGCCCATGTGGGCCCTGGCCGCCAGGGCCAGCCATGGACGTGGCCCCTGCCCACTCACCTGCCAGCCTGTCTGCCCGCATAGCACTTGCAGACCTGCCTGAACGCACATGATATAGCACTTGCCGATCTGCGTGTGTCCAGAAGTGGCCCTTGGCAGAGCACTGAACTCGCTCACCCTCTAGATGTCCAAGTGCCACATGAACTATGCAATTTAAAGGGTTGACCCACACTAGATGAAACTGGACTCGTACGACTCTTTTTATATTTTTTATACTTGAAATGAAATCCTTTGCTTCTTTTTTAAGCGAATGATTGCTTTTAATGTTTGCACTGATTTAGTTGCATGATTAGTCAGAAACTGCCATTTGAAAAAAGAAGTTATTTTTATAGCAGCAAAAAAAAATGAATACAGTTAAATGTATTATACATAATTTTGGAACCAAAGAGGCCAACAGATCAGTTTTAATTTTTATTAGATGGTGAGGCCGTCTTATATGAGGTGGACGTTCTGAACGGTGCCTCGAGTGGCCTGCCAATGTTTCAGGGTATAAATGCATTTTGTTTATTCAGTTCGATGTGTCTTTTCTATCCTTACACACCCGGAAGGTAGAGTAAAACATGACTGTGGTAGAATGCAGGTGTGTATCCTTAAATCCTCATCTTTGTGTTTATTTAATAAAGCTCCCCTTAGGTTCTGTTTCATAATAATTTAAAACCAAACAATTTTCCCATAGACTTGCTGTTAAAGTATTTCACGTTTGTGTACAGTTTAAGGAAATAAAAGATTGAGTGCCACGGGCTTCCTGGCTTGTGTGATGTCAGGGGCGGGGGGCTGGGCTGGAGGTGGGCGGCTGGGAGGAAGGCGCACCCGGGTGTCCAGGTTGGATGCCAGAGGCCACCACGGCTCACTGCCGGCATCTCTGAGCCCTTGCCGTGAGATGTATGTCCGTCAGAGATTCTAGGAAAAATGGCAGAAGATCAAAATGAAGGACAATTAACAAATTCGTGAATTACACATTTGTTTACCCTTCTAGTCCCAAGACTGATTATGTCTCACCAAGCCTGCATGTGTTGCCACGTGACAGTGCTGGCTAGGCCCCCACCCCTGCACGGAAATGGAAAGCCTGGGAGGTTGAAGCCGACCCAGCTCTGTGCTCACCTCCGTTTACTGATAGAGACGACTGGCCCCCAGGAGAGGCTTGCTGTCTGGGGATGGAAGGGTAGACAGACAGGCCGTGAGTAGGCTGACTGTCCTCCTGCGGGGACTTGAACTGGTGGAGAGTGGTGGTGTTAGTAATCACCCTAGCCCAGCTACGACTGCAGGTATGACTCGAGATACCTAGGAAGTCCTGCTGCCTTTATGACACCTTTGTGGAAAGTGGCTTTATCTGCATCTTCCAGAGTTTGGGAATCTGGGGCACAGAGAATTCAGGGGCTGCCTGAGGCCATGCAGCCAGGACAGGGACCCTGGGCGTGGAGCCCACCTGCTTCCCTAGGAGGACTACAGCTCTGTGGCCTCACCTTTGAGCCCCTAAGGGGCCACTGGGGCTTTGCCCTGGGGTTTGGGTCACATGTCGTCTTCCCAGAGCATCTCAGGACATTTGAGTACATGGGACTTCTGGCATTATCGAACCCCGTCGAGGTACAGTGGGAACACTGAGGGAGGCCTGGACAGCTAAAGGAGCATATCTCAATTGGCACAGCCAGGCGGTGGCAGGGAGCGTCTAGCTTTCTGTTCTTTGTCCAACCAAGAGGGCTGCTCCTCTGCCAGGCTTTCGTCCTAAAGGGTGGATTGGTCATTTGTAAGGTCTTGAGGCAATGTAAAGAAGAAAGTGTCGTAAAGACAGGTCTGCCCTGAGCCTTTCGGGGAGTGAGCGAGGGCCCTGCTGTCCTCTGCTCCGTGGTGGGCTGGGCATGGCTGCTGGCTGCTGCAGCCCCTCAGCCCAGCCCCTGCCTCCCCAGCCCAGTGGAGCCTCTGCTGCTTAGAGACTGAGTGCCTTCCGGGCCCCTCCTGGACTGAGCTTTACAGGATGGCCCCAGAGGTCTCGAAGTAGCCCCAGGAAGGGCTGGGACTCCAAGGGCACAAGGCCAGTGGCTGGCAGACATGGTCCCTGAGTGGCTCTCTGTGGCTCCATGGTGGCACGTGTCCCTGCAGGGTCTGGTCCTTTGGGAGCACTGGTGGGTAGTAATTCCTGTTGCTTTGAAGGGCAGTGGGGCCGGGGGACTGATCCTCTGCCCTGGCTGGACATCCTCCCTCCAGCAGGGCCTGTGGCCTCCAGTGTTCCCTCGCCCTTCTTTTCTCCCTCAGCACTCTGTCCTTTCTTCCTGTGTCTCTTTCCCCTCTACTCCCCGTCTCTCCCCACCTTCTGAAGGTGCCCCTGGAGCCCCACTCTGCCCCCAGGTCCAGCACCTCTGGCTGGATTCCCCTGCTGGACTCAGGTTCCCTTCCATTCCTCCCCGCCGTCCCGCTTGCTGCTCCTGGCGTGCAGGCCGTCGGCTCGTTGTGCTCGCCCAGCCCCCCCTGGGCCCAGCGGCACAGGCAGGGCCTGCCAGGCCTTGAAGGCCGCAGTCCCCACCCACCCACTACGATGCCCGGCATCCCCCCTGTGGGGCTCATCCCCCGCTGACCTTTACACGTGCCCAGAGTCCTCAGTGACTCAGTGGAGTCCACGTCCTGGGCAGGGCCCTGGCGTGAGGACAGCGCCCAACTTACCGCCCCTTTCCTCTCTCCCATTCCCCAGACAGGCCAACGCAGGGTCCGGTACTCAGGTGCCAGGGGTACCTCGGGCTGTGTTTCCTCTCCCAGCCCTCTCAGGGCCTGGCTCAGAGGGAGGCACACAGGGGCCCCCTTTGGCCCGGCCCAGGGTTGGGGGCAGAATTTAGGAGGGCTACTTTGTGTCAGACCTTTATACCTGTTACCTGTGACATGGTGTGATACCATGCCTGGGAGACGGACTCGGCAGCTCTTGTACCATGGCGGGGCCCCTGAGCCACCTGAGCCCAGGCTAGCCCAGCGCTGCACCCGCCAGGCCCTCTGCAAGTCCACGGGAACCACTGCTGGGGAAGCCCAGGGGGGCAGCGTCTCACCTCACAGGATCTTGCAGCTGCCTAGACCTATGAGGGCCAAGGACCAGGATAGGAGATGGGGAGACGGTGGCGGGGAGGTGACAGGCTGCCACCAAACCACGAGAACTGCTACAGGCAAAGAAGCAGAAACAGAATACCCTTCCTGAGGGCAGAGGCCCTGGGAGCCCCCTGAGCCCGATCACAAAGCTTCCAATGGGCAAAAGACAAATGACCAGGTGGGCTTTGCAAGACCTGCTGCTGGTGGGTCTGCCGTACGGGAGGCGTGGACGGGAGCAGGTGACTGCGCCG
The DNA here is from genome assembly GCA_963575035.1 of Avahi laniger. NCBI lineage: Eukaryota > Metazoa > Chordata > Mammalia > Primates > Indriidae > Avahi > Avahi laniger. The sequence goes on along the minus strand of CAUYSK010042716.1, from coordinate 15,818 downwards.
CCTGGGGGCTGTGGACAGGCGGGCGCTGTGCATGGTGGGTGGGGTGGGCATGGCTGGCTTGTGTGGCCAGGGTGTCGTGGGAGAGGTTGAGTGACGCCATCGCAGGTATGACTACGTGTGTCGAGCCGCGTGAGGCTCAAGGCTGGCTGCGTGTGAGCGTGTGGTTGGCTGTCTCTGAGGTTGCGAGGCTGTGTGGGTGAGTATGCGAGACCGTGTGTGGGGTTTGACACTGTGATTGTGGGGTGTGGTTACATGGTTGGCTGTGTGCTTTCTTGCCATTTAGTTTTCTTCCTTATCAAGAGGTGATGCACCTAACTAGATACGTATTTTGTGATGGGGTAGTTATATTTTGTAATATAACTTGCTATTAGGATCTATGATCCCCTTCAAGCCCGGCAGGGGCTGGGCAGGCCAGGCTGGGTAGGCACAGGTGCCATTGCTGTGGCCCGTACAGTTGCCCTCAGTGTGGTTTCACAGCCCCTGCTGCCCTGCTCTGGCCACCCAGTGCCAGGGGTCATCATGGTGTCCCTGCGGCCTCCAAGCCAGAGCACTTTAAAAGTGGAAAGGTACCATCTGGTCAGTCACTGACCAGTCACTCTGTCACTCAGCGAACATTTCCTGTTATGTGCAGGGTTCATGCATCATTTCAGTTTAGTCCTCACAACAACCTGGGGGTGGGAGGGAGGAGGTATCATTATCCCCATTGTATGGATGAGAAAACTGAGGCTGAGAGCAAGAAAGCCATTCACCGAAGGTTGCACAGCTAGGACTATCCCCTGGGCAGTTGTTTTCAGAATCACTCACAGTCACTGGGCTGCCCAGGGGGAGGGGAGAAGAAGGAGTGGCTGTCCTGGGGCCTAGACCTATGAGGGCCAAGGACCAGGATAGGAGATGGGAAGACGGTGGCGGGGAGGTGAGAGCAGGAGCAAAGAGCTGTCTGGGGTCATCACAGACCTGGGGAGAATTGACAGGGCAGAGGGCTCACTGAGAGAGAGGGGAGGCTGGGGCTCGGGGCTTTCTCGGTGCTCATTTTTCAGTGCTCAGCCTGCTTTCCAACTCCTGCCCCTGACTCCAGCCTGGGGCGTCAGTGGCAACTGGGCATTGAGTTGTTCCTCTTGCTGGGTTGTGGGGACAGCTGTCCACACACGTCTCCACTCCCTCCCCGCCCCAGGGGGTGGGAGGGGCAGGGCGAGAATGGGCTGCGGATTGGGAGAAGCTGGCAGAGGCAGGGAAGGCTGGTGGCCCTGCCTCTGGGCCCCCTGATGGTGGAGGAGGCAGCAGGAGCAGTTTTCGTGGAGATTAGTCACCGGGAGCGTGGGCTGCGGGTCAGCCCACCTGGCTTCGCCGTGCCAGCGGCCTAGCCTCTCAGAGTCCTCATCTGGACACGGCAGAGGCTGTTGTGAACATCATGAACATCACCTGTGTAGCACAGGACCATGCTCTCGGGTTGCTTTGTCACTGCTGTTTTCTAGCATATTCTCTCTTGAGAATGGCGCTGGGTGCCTAGCCAGAGCCCCACCCTTCCTCCCAGAGGCCCTCCAGGAAGTGGGAGCGCACCTCTTTCTTCTCAGTTATGTGTTCAATGAATATTCACAGAGGCGTAACGATGGTGATGTTGGCTAACATTTATTGAAAATTTACTGCCGTCAGACGTAGTGCTTTGCAACATCTTCGCAGTTAATCTTTACAACCTCCCTGTTGGGCAGGTGCAGTGTGCCCATTTTACTGAAGAGGAAGTTGAGGCTTAGGGAAGCTGTGTCTTACTCCAGGCCTCATAGCTCTTCAAGGGGAGGACGGGGCCCGCGGCTTTCCAGGGGGCCAGGGAGGGAGGGCTGCTGTAAGGGCAGGGGGGACCTGGGGCTGCTGGGGACAGCCGGAGGAGAGGCCCTTCAGAAGCCCCCCAGCTGCCCCCGGCTCTCCTCCCACCCCCATCCCATCCCTATGGGGGTCCCTGAGGGTCTATCGACCTCCAGCATCGGGCTCGTGCCCACCTGTAGGTCCCGCTGGGTGAGAGTGGCCACGCTGAGAGCAGGAGCAAAGAGCTGTCTGGGGTCATCACAGACCCGCGGAGAATCGACAGGGCAGAGGGCTCACCGAGGCTCTGAGAAAATGCACACTGACCACACTTTCAGGAGGGGTTTCAAGAAAGGATTTCTGGACTCCTTGGGCTGCATAACCATATTGGCGGGGAGGGGTGGGGGTAAAGAGAGCCGATTGCAGGCGGACCCGTGCCATTCCAGGGAGCTTCCAGTACCCCTCTGTCCTCTGGGGGAGGGCTGCGGGGTGGGGCAGTGGGCTTTGCTTGGGATGTGCAGGCGGAGCGGAGTGCTGGTGTGAGGGGTGCTTTCTGCGGCCGGGTGTGCGGGCTGCCCATCTTGTCTTCTTCCGCCGCTCAGCAGCCTCAGCCTTCCAGCTGACCTCTGCTCCTGAGGTCTGCCCTGCCCAGCCCCAGGGACGACGCTGAGGGGCAGGGGGGGTTTCCAGGTGCCAGTTCCAGCCCTTGTCTGGAATGAGGGGTGTCGGGGGGCTGGGTTTGCCATGCTCAGCACACCCCCATACCACTTACTGTGGGAACTGTGGGTACAGCATAAGTCAGGCCCCAGGGTCACCAGGTGGCCGGGGTCGGGCAGGGTGAGGGAGCCTCTTCCTGGCTGCTTTGGGCACCTGTGTATGTGACTCTGGAGGACATCTCCATCCCCCAGGGAGCTTGGGACCTCGTGGAAACAGCCCTGGCCCTTCTTGCACTCACAGACTGGTTTCCAGGCCACTGGACACACCCATGCTTACCTGGTGGGGGAACTGCCCCAGTCCTCTGTCACCTCGCTGGTCACAGGAACCCCGTAAGGGAGTAAGTGAGGGCTGTCACTAATATTTCTGTTCTCAGATGAAGCTGTTAGCGAGGCCCACTCTCCCGCCAGGGCCACCGAGCCCCTGAGGTGGGTGAGTTCCTGCCACCGCTCTGAGACAGCTCCCTAACTTCCCTGCAGTGGGAGGGCCCCCTGGCAGGCCTGTTCTTCCAGAGGGGGTTCGCCGACCCTCTCAGCACAAACAGCCGACCCTTAGCTCTCGACTGTGATGCCCTGAAGTCACAGAAACCCATTCCTTTGGGTTCAGCTTTACTCCTGTGAGGGGTGACGCCTCAGACCCATGTTAGGTGAGCTGTGCATTTGGGAATGGCCGGCAGTGGGGCCGGCAGGGGCTGGCAGCCTAGGTCCTGCTGCAGGCTGGCACTGAAGGTGATCCTTTTCCAAAACGTGCCGGTGGCATTTTCCTGCCCCTCCTAGGTAGTGTTTTAAGTGACCCTGTCACCCTGTGCCTCCTGGATGAGGTCTGATGCCTCATGGGCTCACCAGGGCCCCGCACCCTGCTCAGCTCCACACCTAGAGCCCGAGGGTCTCTCCTCACCTGCCATGCTTGGGCTTTGGGTCCCATCCACAGCTCACCTCTCATCTCTGCACCAGCAAGGCGCCCTTCCTTTCCCAGAGCATCTGCTTCCTCTTTCCTTGGTTGGTTGTGCTTCACCCACCACTCACGGAACTCCTCTCCTGGCCTCACTACACGGTCACTCCCAGCGTGCACACCTGTCCACCCCGGAGCGCTGCAGGCCCAAGTTGCAGGGGAGCTGGAGTCTGTGCTGATCGCCACTCCAGCCTCCTGAGGCTGGGATGGATTAAGCGCTCAATACTCACTTCCCATGCAGGTAAGGAAACAGCAGCTCACCCATTTTCCTGCTGGAGCAACTGAGGCTGAGAGGGCCAGCAGGGCCCAAGGAGAGGCTTAGCCTCGGCTAAGACCAGAGCTGGTGCCCCTGACAGCACCTTTGCTATTTTTCTTGCTTTTAGGAGCACCCTGTGCCCCCAGGTGATTCATGTAATAGCATTTTCAAAGCCTGTAATTTTCCCAGAGTGTTCCAGCTTCAGGGTAAATCGTTCAGCCTCATCCAGGAGCCGCTGGACAAAGGCAATGCCATTTCAAATGGGGTGAGCTAGGGCCGGCCCCAGTAGAGATCTGCGCTGGCTTCCCAGTTTCTCCCTGGCACCCCGAAGGAGGCATCCCTTCCTGCCCTTGTCTTCCATCCTGGGAGTGTGGTTTGTCACCCAAGGGTGTATCATAAAAGCTCAGCTTAATTAATCAATCACTGAGTGATGAACTGGTTAATGCAAGGCCCCACTCCCCCGTGGATGACTGGCACATTAATGAGTGCCAATTATTTCAGCATTAATGATTAATCTCCAGCCATGCTAGAGAAGGAGTGGAAAGTACACAAGTCTCCAGTCAGCTCCACAAGCTGGCCTGCCACTCAGTACCTCTCTGTGTCTTGTCTGGACCATCTGAGCGGGCCTCATGGGAGAGGGTCCCTTTGCCGCTACAGTGCCAGAAAGCCCTCCAGCTGGGAGCAAGACCGTAAGCCCCATGAGGGCAGGGCTGGGTCTGCCATGTGCTGCTGTATCCCCTGCACCTGGAGCTGTAGCTGGCACACAGTAGGCGCTCAAGCAATACTTGCTGATCAATTGCCCTGCCACTCAACAGTGGTGTGATCTCAGGGAAGTTTTTCACTCTCCCTGGCCTGTAGTTTTCTCTTTGGAAGACTGGGTGGACGGGATGAGGTGGCTCATTCATTCATCTCTCTATTAAATGCCTCTCATGTGCCAGGCACGCAGTCAGTGCCCGCACAGAAGCCCTTTGGGCACAGTTACCTGCAGTCCCCACGGTGACTGTGCTGTGGCTGGCAGCCATTCCTGTCACGCAGGAAGGGCCCATGGAGGTCTGGGATGACATTTGGAGTGGCAAATAGTCCTGAGCAGTTTCATGTCAACTTCAGGTCCTGGCTGAGACCCGGGTGTGCCCCCTGGCCTCCGCTACAGGACTGTGCTCTAGGCCTTGGTGGCGGGGGCAGGGGACTCTAGCTGCGGTGGGAGGACAGAACACTGGCTTCCATATGGCGTTCTGCCTCTCCTGAGCTCCAGTCCAGGATGGGCCTCACCTGCCCCCGGGCACAGGCCCATCCTGTGTGGGCAGGGGCAGGTGGCTGGCACTGGGAGTCTGAAATGTGCTGGTTTGCATTGGAAAGGCTGGTGGTCTCCCCACCAGGGGAGCTCTTCTGGGTAAAAGTTTAAAAAGAAAGCTCCAGTTTTGTCCTATGTGAGTTGTGGGAAGGCGGGCCCTTCGAGCTTTAGTGGTTTTAGGGGTGGGGAACCTGTTGCTGAAAGTGCAAGACCTTTCCCAGGCTGGTCAGACCTGAGACCCGTACAGAAGCCCATCCAGCCTCTCATTGTATAGACAAGAAACTGAGGCCCAGAGAGGGGCTGTGACTTGCCTGAGGGCCCATGGCTAACGGAGCTCAACACAGTAGACCAGATACTTCCCAAGTGCTTGCTCTGTGCACAAGACTATGGGGACCCTCCTCAGCAGAGAACAGACCCCCAAGATGTCATTCTTACCTAGCATTGTGATACTCACGGGTGTGCACATGGCTCTTGAGGGTGAGAGGTGGGGTTGTGGGAGCGCAGAGGGAAAAGTGGTTACCAGGAGGGCTTCCTGGAAGAAGCAGGTCTCCCCAGGCACCCTCCTACAGGGTCTGCCTTGGGCCCAGGGCTCCCTGCTCTTGTGCCCACTCCTCTCAGACCCCCTTCCAAGAGGGTGATAGGCCAGGCGCTGAGAGTGTGAGCCTGCAGGGAGTCTATGGCATGGCTCTCCCGACTCTACCCTGTCCTAGCTGTGTGTCCTAGGGCTGCTTACTTAACTTTTCTGTGCCTGAATTCCCTTTTCATACAATGGGACTGCAAATAGTATTTATCTCATAGGCTTCTCCAACGGTTGCCTGGCCTCGGTTTTCCCCATGTGTGGGGGCTCCCGTGTGAGTGAGTGGGATGCCAGGCCTCACGTGGAGCAGAGCTGGGAGGTGGGTGTCCCAACCACCCCCAGAAACCTTTAGAAATGGTGCCGAGCGTGGCTCCTGAGGGAGCAGATTGTCTGAGGAGCCTCGCCAGAGAAGATTGATGTCCTCATCTTTGAGGTCGGGCCTCCGCCTGAGGCTGGGCCGCCTTGAGGGCCAGCCTGGCCCAAGCTACCTGGATGGGTAACGTCTACAGGCCCCACGGAGAACGGCCACCGCCTTCCCCTTACAGGCCCAGAGGGGGTGCGAACAGTCGGCTTTGAGTGTATTCTCTTTGCCAGGCATCCAACAGGCACTTTCCCATCTCATTTTATTCTTATGTGATGTCTCAACAAGACGTGGACACCAAGCGTTCCTGCTCATCCTTGGACCACCGCCAGGTTCGTACCAAGGGGCTTGAGGAGGCGTGGAAAGATCGGGAGCCTGGGCCCTTGCCAAGTGGGGCTCTGAGATCTAAGGCTGAGAAGGGTCAGGAGGGTGCCCGGGCCTGCCACAAATGCTTGGCATCTGTCCCTCAATGCTTTTCTGAAACTGCCCTGACCGAGCCCTTATATGTAGGCCCGTCTCACCTGACAGGCAGAACCAAAAGCAGAGGTGGTGCCCAGGCCAGAGCAGGTGGGTACAGAAAGACCAGTGGAGATTCCTAGCAGGGGAGCCTGGACCAGGCAGGAATAGAGATGAGAACTGGGGCCCACACAGGAGTTGTTGGCCGAGGGCTTTCTGTGTGCCGGACATGGCCAGGATGCTTGTCTGAAACATCTTCCATTGCATTTTCACAGTTCTTTGTCAGGGACCAAAAAGGTTATTGTGGGAGTGGGGTTGGGGGTGTCAGGGAGGCCTTCCTGGAGGAAGTGCTCCCTGAGCCAAATCCTGCAGGACAGATGCGAATTGGCCACGAAAGAAGGGCTGAGGCAAAGGTGTTTTAGGAAGTGTATGTAGCAGCAGCAAAGGCTCAGCGCAGGTGGCCTTGGTCTTCCGTGTTCCCCACTCCCCAGTGTCCCTTCCCCCAGGTCAGGCCCCCAGAAGGGCAGCCTGCCCAGGGAGGAGCCCACGATGTCCCTGCCTCTCAGACCCCCTTTACAACACACTCCTCTGCAAGGCCTTGGGCGGTGTCCCCAAACCCGATTTGTCAGGCCCTTTAGCAGAAGTGCCTCTTCAAAAGGACACTCACGTTTTCTTTTTTGAAAAGAATATCATTTATTGGTGGTTTCATTATCATTGTTGAAAGGCACAGCCATTGAGAGAATTAGGAAAACAGGAAAGCAAAAGGAAACAAATGAAAAATCACCCACAATCCCGGCAACCAGAGGGTGTGCACAGTGAATACTGCAGTGTGTGCACTTGTGCGTGCACTTGTGTGTGGCTGTGTACGCAGTGCCACACGGATCTTCTCCAAGTAACGTTGCAGCATCTTCCCAAGCCACCAAATTTGAGAAGAGCATTTTAGTGGCTGTCTCTTCATTTAGGGTGCTTTTCCCATTGTTGGATATTTAGGGTATTTCTCTCCTTGGTAAACACCGCTGTGATGAACATCTTGTGGCGACGGCCTCGTTGGCGGGTGCCTGCCGGCCACGGGAACGGTGCTGTAACGGCCGGGAGAGACGCTGGGGCAAGCGGGCCCTCTGGAGTACCTGGGCGCTTCTCACACTTTAAAGTGACACGGGGCCCCTGGGGGTCTTGTTAAAGCAGATTAAGGCTCCGTGGGTTCATGGGCCCGGGTGGGGCTGCAGAGGGCATTTCCAGCAAGCTCCCCGGTAGAGATGATGCCGGCAGAACCACACCTTGAGGAGCCTGGCCTCCCTGAGGTCTTCCCTGAGGTGCGCACCGGCCAGGGCATGGGCTCTGGGGAGGGACCTTTACTGGGGCCAGGACTTCTCCTGGGCCCTTTGGAAAGTGCAGACCCTGTGGGCGTTGCCTGAGGGCCCAGGCAGTTTGCAGCCAGCTCTCTGCCCTGTACGGCTGCCATGGCTCTCGGAGCTGCCTGGGGTCCCCGCCTCTCAGCTGCCGTGGGAGTTCCAAGGCTCCCACGGCCAACCTCACACCGGCACCAAGCTGTGGGTGCGACAAGCCCACGCTGGTTGGCCAGGGTGGCTCTTTTCCAGGCCCTCAGCCCGCGGTGCCCTCGCTGCGGGTTTGCCGCCTTCCTGTGCTGGGGCTGCCCCTCCGCGAGAGGTGCCTCATTTCGCATCAGCAAAGCGGGCTGACGACAGGTGCTGTGTGTGTCACGGGGACGGTGTGCAGCTTGACTAAGGCCACGCACCATGGTGGCAAGCGCTCAGCACTGCGGCTCCTCCTCCTGTGAGCCCTGGGGACGAGGGTGGGGTGGGGACAGAGCCGACCGCGGTGCCAGCTTCCTGTGCTGTTTCCCCGTCTCTGTGCTCGTCTGTGAGCTGGAACCCTTTGCTCCTTTCGCAGTGTCTTACTGAGTACCCACAGGCGCCAGTGCCATGGGAGGGGCTGGGGTCACGGTGGCCGACAAAGCAGACACCGTCCCTCCCCTCACAGAGCCCATTATCTAGTGAGGGGGACAGATGCGAACATGTGCCCTCACAGGCTGCAGTCGGGGGGGCCTGCTCTGGACGGGGTAGTCGGGGAAGTCAAGCTACAGAGGGGAAAGTTCAGCTGCCTGCAAAAGAAGGAGCTAATCCTGGAGACGGTGGTGTCTGGGGGGCGAGTTGGCTGGTCCAGACAGACAGGGCAGCATATGCAAAGGCCCTGAGGTACTCAAGAACTTCTCCTGTGGAGAAAATGCAAGGAGCCAGTGGAGTCAAGGTGAGGTGAGCCAGGAGGGACCCCACCAGAGGTCAGAGGGCAGTGGCCTTCCTGCGATGGAACACAGGGACGTTGGGGGTCTTTGGCGAGGGCATGGTGCGACCTGACGTTGTTTCCTAGGGATCCCCCTAGCTGCTGAGGGGAGAATGGACGTTGGCAGGGCGAGAAAGTTACAGCAAGCCCAGCCAGAGGCTCCTGCAGTGTCCAGGTTGGAGCTCAGGGGTCTGGGACCAGGAGGCGGTGTGGGGAAGGGAGTGGAGCTTGGTCAGGCCGGGCTCTGAAGGCGGGACACGGGGCAGCGGTGGACAGGGCAGACTCGGGGCCACAGACTTGGGGGATGTGGTGTGGAGAGGGAGGCCAGGAGGCACAGGCAGGCAGCCGAGCAGGGTCTCCAGGGGCAGCCTGGGAGAGGAGCCCCGAGAGCTGGGCAGGGAGGCTGCGTGGCCAGGATGCGGTGTGAGACCTGTCTTCAGGGCCCTGACCTCCCCCTCCCCAGGCTGCCCTGGAGCCGTGCTACAGAAGAAGCCAAGGCTCCCTGTGTCCGCTGGCCTCCGTCCCGCGGCTGGGAGATGAATCAGGCTCGCAGGCCTCATCACATGTCTTCCTCCCCCTCGCTTCTTGTGGAAGAGGGTACGGGCCTTCTGTGACCTGAGTTCCAGGGCACCTTCAGTCTGATTGCCACGAAAGATGAGGTTGGCATGTGCATGGTGAGTGTCCATGTGTGCATACGTGTGTGCCTGTATGTGTACCTGTGTGTCGGCTGGGCTGTGCTTTCAAGGATCCTTCCCAGATGAGGTCCCTACAGGCCTCCGGACAGTTTCCAAACTGACAAAATGATAAGAGTGACCGTGCTCAGGGCATGGGCAAAGGGCCCAAGTCCGCCTGCCAGCAGCCGGGGCCTCCACAGGAATGGGATGGGCGGGGGAGCCACGGGTCAGTAGGTTGGGAATCAGTAGGAACGGTGTGTAGGGAGGGCTCTGGATGCAAACAGGCTGGGAACCACCATTTCCACCTGAGTTTCTCTGAGTGTCCGAAGGGCGGGAAGTCCCCATGCTCTGCCTGGGGTTCCGGGGTCCAGCACCCTGGCAGGGGGTGGTGTTCTCCAAGCCGCCATCCCGGAAGGGCCAGGACTGTCTGCAGCACTCACAGCCAGGTTTGCCTGCCCGCTTCCCTTTGCAGAGCACGTTCTGCGGGCTGCGAGGCCGGAATGCTGGCAGGTGCTTGCAGTGGGGGAGGGGACGGGCTGGTAGAGCCAGCCCCACACACTTAGGAGGCCTTGTGAGTGCCCGTGCCTGGGCAGTATCACTGCAGGCTCAGGAGATATGCAAGGGCGAATCTTACCTAATCTAACCTCTTCCCTGACTGCCGGGGGAAGGAGGCCCAGAGACACTGCTTACGTTCCCAAGGTCACACAGGGACTGGAAGACAAGCAGGAGTGAACTCAGCCAGCAAACTCAAGGACACTCAGTGAACCAGGGGCTCCTGGAATCTTTCCTCCCCCTTCCCTCCCTTTCTTTCTCCTTCCTTCCTTGTCACTCAAGAAAAATTTTATTTGACTATCACTCAAGGCCGACTGTGCCCTCAGAAATTCCTAGCCCTCAAGAGTCTCCTCCTGGGGGTGAGGGGCCTTCCGCACTCGGAGGGTTTGTGGGGAAACTGTGGCGATGAGCTATTTCTAAGGTAGGAAAGGAGAAACTAGATCACTGAGCCCTGGGGAAGGGCTGCGGTTGGCACAGAAAACATGATCCTGTCTGCTGGCGGGCGGGGCCAGGGGCTCCTCCCCACAGCGGGGACTGGGGGCTGGTCCTGGGGGGTTTCTGGGGTTCCAGGGACAGGAGCAGGGCTTGTCCTCAGAACCTAATTCCTTGAGCGTGTGGGCTCAGACAGGTCCTGCGGAGGGCCTGAGCGTCTGCAGCCTTCAGACCGTGCCTTCCAGCTGCAACGTTCTGTCTGTCTGTCCGGCTGCATGTCTGCCTTACTCATCTGGGCCCTGAGTCACCTTGCTTCAAAATGCTCTTCTGTTTTGGGGGCAGAGCTGGGCATCAGGGGTGGGCCTGAGTCATTTCTGCCTTGTGGACCTGCCTGCCCCATGAACCGAGGAGGTACCAAGGGCCCGATGGGCCGGCCCCATGCGGAAGCCTGTGGTGGTTCAGGGGCTGTTTCAGCCTCAAAAGAGGCCAGATGAGAGCCCTGGGGCTGCAGGGTGCGTGGGGAGTGAGAAATGAGGGGACACCTAGCGTGGGCACTTGGGAGGAGGAGTCATGCTGGGCAGTGGCTGGGTGAGGCCGGGAGGGAGGAGGAAGGAGGCGGGAAGGGTGGGAGTGGATGGGTGAAAGGGATAGTCAAGTCTGGTTGAGTCTGGTCTGGTGGGGGGCACAGCGCAGGGCTTGAAGGCGAGTCCCAACTCCACCATTCCTGCGCTGTGTCTGTGGGTGTGTGACTCCCCCTCTTTGAGCCTCAGTTTCCTCATCTGTGAAATGGGATAACAATGGCAGTGTTGGCTTCATCAGGCTGAGGTGAGAATTCAATGAGATAATGCACATAAAGTGCTCAGCGCCCAGTAAATGTCAGCTGTCATCATCACCATCATCGTAGCTGTCATTGTCGTTGTCACCAGGAGAGATGGATATGGGTCTGGCACCTGGGAGCTCAGGAGAGGGGTCCTCGAGAGGAGGGGCTCAGGAGTTCTCCCCACACTGGGAGCACGTAGGGGGCAGCAGAGGCACGGAGTAGGCGGGGTCACCTGGGCTGATCGTGTGGGACAGAGGAGAGGGTAGGGTGGCAGGAGAGGAACACGGAAGGGTCAGGAGGATTGGAAGGAGGCCAGAAAGGAGAGCGTGCGACCAAGCAGTCTCGTGCCCACCACCCCAGCCCAGTGCCAGGCCTTTGGAGTCGACGGCTGCCTTTTTCTTTCAATCGTAACAGTGCTGTTGAAATATAATTCACATACAACACAATCCACTCATCTAAAGTGAGCAGTTCGGTGGTTTTAAGTATATTCATTGAGTTGTGCAACCATCAGTACAATCAATTTTAGAACATTTTGGTCACCCCCAACCCCACCCCATACCCATTAGCAGTCACTCCCCTCCCCGCACGCCCCAGCTCCAGGCAGCCGCTGATCTACCTCCTGTCTCTATAGATTTGTCCCTTCTGGACCTTCTGTGTGAACGGAATCGCACAATTCATGGCCTTTGTGTTCGGCTTCTTTCACTTAACATGATGCTGTTAAGGTTCATCCGTGTTGTAGCATGTCTCAAGCCTTCATTGCTTCTTATGGTGGAATGATATGGATCTAGTATTGCACACACACACGCGCACACACACATATGCACGCACACACACGCACACACATATGCACACACATGTACACACGCACGCACACACGCACACATGCATGCACGCAGAGCACTGACAAGCAACCCCTCTTAGTGTAATATTAGTAACTTACTGAGATGTTCAACTTTTCATTTTCTTTATTATAACAAACCTAATGCTTTTTAAAAAGAACTCATTCTCTGACTTCTGTATATGTGGCATTGAAAAGGTTACTGTTTAATGTCGAATTTATTTTGTGTGGTAACTTAATTTTGATTTCTCTAATGTGTTAATATGGTTAGCACAATTTAGAGACAGGATTTCACTCTGTTGCCCAGGCTGCAGTACAATGGAGAGATCATAGCTCACTGTAACCTCAAACTCCTGGACTCAAGTGATCCTCCCGCCTCAGCCTTCTGAGTAGCTCGGATTACAGGTGCATGACACCATGCCTGGCTAATTTATTTTTAAAAATTTTTTGTAAAGATGGTATCTTGCTATGTTGTCTAGTCTGGTCTCAAACTCTTGGCCTCAAGGAATCCTCCTGTCTTGGCCTCCCAAAACACTGGGAGTATAGGCATGAGCCAACACACCCAGCCTCTTTTCCTTAATAGCTGAATTATACTTGAAGAGTAGTGAATATATAAGATGGAACTGTGGTTTTCAGTAATGTGCATTGTTGCTCAGTTATACTGTACTTTGTTTGGAAGGATAAAGGAATGAACTCATTTTTTTCCTAACAAAAAAGGATGTATCACATTTTGTTTATTCATTCATCAATTGGTGAACATTTTAGGTATTTCCGCTTTTTGGCCATTTTAAAGAATGCTGCCATGAGCATTAACGTATAAGTTTTTGTGAAGACGTATGTTTTCACTCCTCTTAGATGTGTACCTAGGAGTAGAATTGCTGGGTCATGTGACTCTACGTTTAACTTTTTGAGTGGCGACCACACCGTTTTCCAAAGCGGCCGCGCCACCTTGCATTTCCACTAGCAAAGCACAAGGGTCCCACTTTCTCCCTCTGACACTTGCTATCCTCTCTCTTCTTGGTCACTGTCATCCTGGTGGGAGTTGAGTGGCATCTCGCTGTGGCTTTGGCGTTCCTCCGATGGCTGGCGATGCTGAGCATCTATTCGTGTGCCTGTTGGCTATTGTATGTTTTCTTTGGACACGTCTCTAGTCAAACTCTTTGCCCATGTTTTAATTGGATTATTTGTCTTTTTATTATCAAGGTGTAAAAAGTCTTTATATATTCTGGGTACAAGTGTCTTATCAGAGGTATAATTTGCAAATTTTTTCTCTCATTTTGTGTTTTTTCCCCCACTTTTTTGATAATGTTCTTTGAAGCATGAAAGTTTGAAATTTTGATAAAGTCTAATGTATCTATGTTTTGTTTTGTTGCTGTGCTTTTGGTGTTCTACTCCAAGGTCATGAAGATTTACACTTATGTTGGCTTGTAAGAGTTTTATAGTCTAGCTCTTGCATTTAGGTCTTTGGGTTGATTTTCATACAGATTATGAGGAAGGGGTTCAGCTTCATTCTTTTGCATGTGGACAGCTAGCTGCCCTGGCACCATTTGTTCAAAAGACAACCCTTTCCCCATTGGATTACCTTGGTACTCTTCACAAATCAGTGGACCGTAGATGTGAGAGTTTGTTTCTGGGCTGTCAACTATATTCTGTTGCTCTAAGTTTCTATCCTTGTGCCAGTAACAAACTGTCTTGTTTATTGTAATTTTGTAGTAGGTTTTAAAACTAGGAAATGTGAGTCCTCTCACTTTGTTTTGGTTTCTCTGGGTCCCTCGAATATCTGTCTGAATTTTAGGATTAGCCTGTCATTTTCTGCAAAGAAGCCAGCTGGAATTTTGATGAAATTTGTATTGAATCTATAGAACAATCTAGGAAATATTGTCATATCTTAACAATATTAAGTCTTCTGATCTATGAACATCGGATGTCTTTCTATTGGTTTAGGTCTTCCTTTATTTTTTTCAACCAATTTTTGTAGTTTTTGCACTTTTTTGGTTCAACTTACTCATAAATATATTTTGATACTATTGTAAATGGAATGTTTTTTGACGTTTTGTTTTCAGATTGTTCATTGTAAGTGTATAGAAATAGAATTGATTTTTGTATATCAATCTTGAATTCTGCAACCTTGCTGAACTCACTTATTAGTTCTAATCGTTTTTTTAGTGGATTCCTTAGAATTTTCTATATACAAGATTATGTCATCTGTAAATAGAGATGGTTTTACTTCACCTTTTCCAATACCAATGCCTTTATTTCAGGCATGCCTGAGTGCCCTGGCTAGAACCGTCAGTGCATCTGCTTTTGTGCAGGAGAAGGGGCATACGCTCCATCTGTTCACAGAGTCCCGGGCTGCCCCGCTCAGCTTCTTGTACACCTGGGGCCTTCTCCTAATTCCTTCCCTTTCATCGCTGACCTATACTGATGCCTTCTCTCCTCCCTCGACTCCAGTGCTGTCCTCTGTCTTCCCAGTTCCTGTTTTCTCCCGCTCCCCAGAATGCCCCTCTTGGTTCAACCCAGTTCCTGCAGCTTCTACCCGACCTGTGCCCTGGAGGGCAGGTACTTCCCCTGTGTCCCTGGGCAGGCCTGCTGGTCGTGAGGACATGTGGTCATGTTGGAAGGAAGTGAGCAGAGTCCCAGAGCCAGGCAAGGAGGCAGCTGGAGGAGCAGAAGTCTGCAGGGTCAAGGTCACCATGAAATCCAGTGAGAGGTGGGCTCTGTGTGGGTCTGGGGCCACCAGGTTCACCTTTCAAAGGGCCTCTGTGCTTGGAGCAGGAGGCAAGGCCTGAGACCAGCAGGCCAGGAGTGACAATGGTGCCACCCAGTCCTGACAGCCACCATTGAGGCGAGGCACCGGCACATCGCTGCCTTCCAGGAGGGCAGAGCCTGGCCTGCCAGGTGGGGAGGCTGCAGAACCGCTGCTGAGAAGCTCGGAGGACTTCCCAAGGTCAGGAGGGTGGAGACAGGCAAGAGCTCCAGGTCAGAACGAAGCAGAGCCAGAAACTGCGTGGGGAGGAATGCCGTGTAGTGCTTTGGCCAATTCCAGTACGTAGACTAGGTCAGTGCTTTGAGAGAAAGCAGGAGAGGGTGAGGTGACCAGGGTGGGCCAGCCAGGGCCACCAAGCACAAACGGGGTGGCCCAGCTCTTGTTTGGTTTTGTCATGGGTTAGCGCAGGGAACTGCTGCACTGTGGAGTTGCAAGGCACCTTCAGCAGGACAGGCTAATGCTCTCGAGGAACCCTCATGAACCCGATGGAGAAATGAGGAATGTGGGGGGTTGATTTCAAGATGGTGGCTTCCTTTTTTTCCCTTAAGTCAGAAAATTTACCACCTTGGTGTTGACCTGGAAGGAACTCTCCAGGGCTACAGAGCCTGTCCCACAGTATATCACTGGTGCAAAGTAAATGTTCTAAAAGCCTCTGTGGTCTCCCAAGCCTGGATCTTCCTGGGTTAAGGAAAATTAAATAAGCTTCATCCATGCAGGACTTCTCAGAGTCCTTCTTGTGTTACGTTCTCCGGGAGTTTTCAAGAGGGGGCGAGCACGCCATGTTTCCCCACTCAGTATGACCAGGGATAGTGTTTTCCTTGTGGTATCTCCTCTGCTCAGTGATCCCCGTATCTCACCTTGGGAAGTGCTGGCCTCACGGCAGGCCCCCGCCTGGGAGAAGCCACAGCGGGCCAGGGATCAGGTCTGCCTTCAGGAGGAGGAGTGACTGCCTGGGAGTCAACAAGGTCTCCAAGCAGGGCTCAGCACAGGGGGAGGCCAAAGTCAGATTACCCGGGAAAAGGAGCAGGGGTGGA
>CAUYSK010042714.1:0-19932 GCA_963575035.1 Avahi laniger | reverse complement strand
CAGCACAATTCACAATTGCAAAGATGTGGAAACAACCCAAGTGTCCATCAATACATGAGTGGATTAATAAACTGTGGTATATGTATACCATGGAGTACTATTCAGCTTTAAGAAACAATGATGATATAGCACCTCTTATATACTCCTGGAAAGCGCTGGAACACATTCTGCTAAGCGAGGTATCCCAAGAATGGAAAAACAAGCACCACATGTACTCACCATCAAATTGGTATTAACTGATCAACACATAAGTGCATATATAAGAATAGCATCTATTGGATGTTGGGCAGGGGGAGGGGGAAGGGGGGAGGAGGGGACGGGTATATGCATACACAAAGAGTGCAATGAGCACCACGCAATAGGATGGACATATTTGAAACTTGGACTGGGGGGGGTCAAGGGCAACACATGTAACCTAAACATCTGTACCCCCAATATTATGCTGAAATAAAAAAAAAAAATTTGAGGGCTGCACAAGAAAGATTATAAATTAATTTCCGTTATGAACAAAGATGCTTAAATAGTCATATATTAACTAAAAAAATCACAATGTTTGTAAGAGGTAGCATGTCTGGGTTGGTTTTAGCCGAAAAATGCAAGGTTGACAGAATATATAAATCAATAGAATTCATCACATTTAGTGAATTTCTTAAGCTTAACATCTATTCATGAATTAAAAAGAAAATAAAAATTTCTAACAAACTAGGTGTAGAAGGGAATTTCCTTAAACTGATAAATGGGTAAACCACTGAAATTTTGCTTTCAACACTGGGAACACAAGAAATCCCACTATCCTTAGACATATTAACATTATATCACATATATTAACATTTACGAAAGCAATAAAAAGAAAAATATATAAAGAAAGAAAAGGAAAAAACAACTACACTGTATTATTCCCAAATGATATTATTTTATACATAGAAAATGCAAAAGTATCTGCAAATTAGCAATTAGAATTAAAAAGAGAATGTGGCAAGCTACCGGGTATGAAATCAACATACAAAAACCAACTGTGTTTCTATGTATAAGGGATAAACAGAATGAAAAAATAACAAAAATAACCATTTACAACAGCAATGAAATACAGCAAGGACTTTGGAACAAAGTTGAACAACAACAAAATACAGGGACACTCAGAGAAAAATTACTAAGCTTTATTGATAGGCCTAAACAGGGAGCTATATCATTTTGGTAATCAGGAGACCCATTAAGTGATAGTCAATGCAATTCCATTGAAAATGGAATGAACAGTAGGTTGGGGGAGAAGGTGCATGTGCACATGTGTGTAACTTGATAAGCTGATATTTTCAATTTACTTGGAAATGCAAAGGGAAAGGAGCCAAAATTCTCTTGAAGAAGATGGGAAGACTTGCTCTAACGGGTATTGGGGCTTATCATAGAGCTTTATTAATTGAGAGTGCATTATTGGGATTGGGAATTACAAACAGGCCATTGGAAAAGAATAGAGAATCCAGTAACACATCCATGCACCAGTGAAAAGGTGATTTTATAACAAAGGTATCCCTGCCAAGCTGAAAGGAAAGAGAAATTTCAATAAATTTCACTGGAAAAAATGAGTACATATATAGGAAAAATAGTAAATTAGACTTAACCTTCAACTATATTTTTAAAAGGTAGATTAAAGATCCCAAACCTTCATAATTTGCCTTTGATATTTAGGAGATAATATAGTAGAATATGAAATATAATGTGTGGAATATAATGGTTTTCTGTAAATATTGTAAGGATGCTTTTGTCTCCCTCCTACCTGATCCTTCTGGACTAAAGGTCTGGGTACAAGTGGGGGATGACTGGAAAAATAAGTGAAATTATAGCCACTTTGATGGGAACACACAGATATCATGGGTGTGGGAGAAGAGAAACAAGAAGCTTAGAATCTGGGAGGTACAGAGAGTGGGAAGACCAATTAATGCTCTCTTTTTTCCCCTAGATCCAACACTACAGCATGGCAAAATAATTGCGTGGTCTGTGTGAGTCAAACAGAAGCTGCGGCTGACAATCTGACTTGCCGCCCAGTTTGTAGTGCCTGTCCACATGCTATGAAAACAGAAAATCTCATGTGGACACAGCAGGTCATGAACGATTCTGCTATATCTGATGCCATCAATGGCAGCCCCAACTGTGGACCCCTATCATATGTGTACAAACACAACCACCAGCACAACCTTGTTCCAATACGATTGAAACAAATTCATAGGCTTCTCTGATGCCAGAACAGTCTTGGGCTATACCATGTATGGTGAGCAAGGCAGCTGCAACTACCAGTGAGACTGTCCAGCTAGCTTAAACATACCAATGTAATGGTGATCCAAATCAAATAACAACAAATCCAAAATTAGAGTGACCTGTGCTCCTTTGGGTTATATGCCTGCATGTGGCGAACAGTGGATTACTGAATATCTCTTTAATGGGTATGAGCATTGGTTCTGGACTATCTTTTGCCCTTTATTATTGCCAGTGACACCAAAGATCAGCATTCTAAACTCCCTTGTGTGGATTTCTAAAGGCTAAAAGAACTGTTAGTCTTTCTGTGAGACTTACTCAGTTGTCTGAGTCTAGGACCCAGGGGACATGGTTGAAATCAATACTGCAAGTTGTCTTCATCCTGTGCGTGGAGTCTTATTGATAGTTGCCTTAATTAAATGGTATATGAGATTAATTGAATTGATTTGGTCACAGCCTCTACTGGTCAGATTAATGAGAGTGGCCAATACAGTGGCATATTCATATGACAATTTACCAGAAGCCAAGACTACACCATATGGAAACAAGAGGTGGCTATTGGGAGACATTCTTCCATAGGAGTTTCTCTCTCCTACTTGTTTTGCTAACAAGAATGCAAAGCCCTGACAATTCTTTACCCGGGCCATTTCCCAGGGTTGTGTCTGCAATGAGCAACCTTGAGGGATGAAGTAATAATATCTCCCTCCGGGACAAAGAGCAGGCTGACATATTGCTTGCTATGAAACAGTGGGTACCTCAAACTCCACGTTGTTGTTCTTGAATGCAGCCCACTGCATGTGCAGACATCTGTCCCAGCCCTTCATGTCAGCCCTGTGAGACTTGGGGAACAAAGGAAACTGATACAAACATATTAATGCTCATGCTCTTGTTATGATGTAAGTAATAAAGTCCTTTGTCTCTGATAGAAGTCTTGTGTTTTTTGCCAGAATCCATGAAACAGCAACAGCCTAACTTATTAGGTTATATAAGTAGGATAAAATTAAATCTCAGATCTAATGGTTACAACTTCATCATTGTTCTGATAAAAATATATAAACAGTCAATGTAAATATAGGAAAAGCAGCATTTTCTTGGAAGAGTCAGGAAACATTTCTCTGGGAAACTTTTAAATTCCTATGTTATGAGATAGATCATTGTGTCTAGGCTTCCCACATGTAGAGCACAATTCTTAACCCAGAGGTCAATGATTCATGTTGTATGAGTGGAAATGTACTAGCCAATATCATTTCAAGATTAAATAAAAATAGAGACACAGACCAATGGAACAGAACAGAGAACTCAGGTATAAAATCATCTACCTACAACCAACTGATCTTTGACATAGCAGACAACATACACTGGGGAAAAGCAGCCCTGTTCAATAAATGGCGCTGGGAAAACTAGATAGCCACATGCAAAAGAATGAAACAGGACCTCTATCTCTCACTACTCACAAAAATTAATTCAAGATAGATAAAAGACTTAAACAGAAGGCATGAAACCACAAAAATTCTAGAATGTAAGAAAACCATCTAGATACTGGATTAGGCAAAGAACTTAAGACTAAGACACCAAAGGCAATTATAGCAACAAAAAAATAAATAAATGGACTTGATTAAATTAAAATGCTTAATTTAATTATTAGGCACAAGGAAGGAAAATCAACAGAGCAAATAGCCTACAAAATGGGAGAAAATATTTGTAAACTATGCATCCAATAAAGGGCTAATATCAAGAATCTACAAATAACTCGAACAAATCAGCAAGAAAAAAACAACCCCATTAAAAAGTGGACAAAAAAAGTGAACAGAAGCTTTCAAAAGAAGATAGACAAATAGCCAATGAACATATGAAAAAATGCTCAAAGTCACTAATCATCAGGAAAATGCAAATTAAAACCACAATGAGATATCATCTTACTCCTGTCAGAATGGCTATTAAAAAGTCCAAAAACAATAGATGCTGGCATGGATGCAAAGAGAAAGGAACCCTTATACACTGTTGGTGGGACTGCAAATTAGTACAACCTCTATGGAAAACAGTATGGAGATTTCTCAAAGAACCAAAAGTAAACGCACCACTCAATTCTGCAATCCCACTACTGGGTATCTACCCAAAGGAAAAGAAGTCATTTTATCAAAAAAAAACACCTGCATTTGAATGTTTACTGCAGCACAATTCACAATTGCAAAGATATGGAATCAACCCAAGTGCCCATCAATTCGTAAGTGGATTAACAAAATGTGGTATTTACATATATACCATGGAGTACTATTCAGCCATATAAAGAAATGAATTAATGTCTTTTGCAGCAATTTGGATAGAACTGGGACCATTATCCTAAGTGAAGTATTTCAAGAATGGAAAAAAAAACACCACACACACTCTCTAATAATTTGGAATTAACTGGTGGGCACAGAAAGAAGTAAAAATCACTGGAAATCAGAAGGGGGGAGGGGTAAAAACCTATCTAACAGGTGCAATGAACACTGTTTGGGTGATGAGCACACTTATAGCCCTGACTCAAGCATTATAAAAGCTTTATCCATATAACAAAAATATTTGTACCACTTAATATTTTGAAATTTAAAAAAAAAATCTAAACGATATAGGATTAAACATAAGAAGTACCCAGAACGTAGGATGAGATTTTATTAGATTACAAGCTCTTGAAGAACAAAGTATAGTGTTTTACAGATAGAAGATGATTAGTAAAATCTTTAATAAAAAAATTAATTCAAGGACAAATGGAATATCTAAAGGATGACAGAACATGGAGGACTCAAATGAGATATAATTTAGTTAATACATATCTATCCAAGGCACTAAGAGCGATACAAAGAAATGTGAAATATGGCTTCTATACTAAGGAACACACAATATATTGATTCATATATTTGAGATTTAGATTCTTATTTCTCAGAGTAACTTAACTTCTAGCCCCATTTATTTTTCATTCTCTCTCCATATACTAAATTTCATCTAGCTATGCCAACCAAATAGGTATAATTTTCCTAATAAAAAACTGAACTCACCCAAGCCTCTGAATGTTACAGTCTGGATGTCTCAAAGCGGCACACAGAATTTTCACTCCATCATCCTGCAAATCATTATTCCCAAGGTCCAGGCTCCACAAGTTTGGGTTGCTCAAAATAACAGAAGCCAGATCCAAACAACACGCACTAGTGAGAACGCAGCCCATCAATCTGCAAGAAATACAATAGAGGAGAAGTGAATCCTCCAGTTGTGAGGATTAATTAGTTTCTTCCTAGGAGAGATGCCCAAGTATTTCAACCTCTTTTCTGACCCTTTTCTATCTATAATCCCGGATGCACATGAGAAAGTCTAACATGACCAGATGGGATTTCTTAATGAGCAGAAGGAACCAGCAGGTAAAAGTGTTTTCTTTCACAAACAGGTTATCTACAAAGCTTTCAAAATCAAGGGTATGAACATTTATTTTTAGCAATACTTAAAAAATGGGTATATGCTTTCCCAAGGAACCCATAGATCTCTATGCTTTCAGTTTTTAATATATTTCTGAAATAAAAAGTTTTCCAGGAATCTATCTCAAAGTGTTATCTCCAAAGAAGAAAGAAGCAAGCGACATATGAAGAAGATATTTCTTCCAGGTCCTTTGAATGGCATTCAAGCGCAATCACAGTCTGGTCCTATCTTTCTCTTTCTGTACTTAGCCCCCACTATCCTCTCACCATACACATCCATTTTTCTCAAAGTATACCACATCTATTGTTATTTCCCTTCTATTCTCTCTCCTTTCCTTCTGCCTAGGATATCCCCACAGAACAAAATCCTCTCCATTTTCAAGTCTAAAGTAATTCTGTTTCCACAGTGGAGTCTCAATCCTTGTTCACTGGGACTTTTGCCATATCCTTATAACAATGTATGGAATATATTATAATTGGCTTTGTGATTACTTTCCTGTCATCAGAATTTTGTGTTACTTGAGGATGAGAGCATCACCTTAGTGACCCTTAGTCTCCTCGGCATCTAGCACATATTTATTGAGAGAATTGGCATGGCCTGCAGAGAGGCTATGATGGTAACTAAGAAAGTGAAAATTTGTCTGTGTGTCTACAGTAATGCTAAGGAAAGAAGGTGGGCTGGGCAAAGACCTTGAGTATATAGGTCACCTAGAAATTATCTCTGTAGTTGAAATGAAGGCACTGGATTGAATGATAATGTCCACTAAGTAAAACTTTGCCTTCCAGTTGAATAATGATCAAGGAAATCTCAGAGAATCACATAATAATGAACATCATCTATGCTTTACTAAAGCAAGTACAAGTGCTTATTGGACCCTAAAGTTCAAGCACCTTAGTGTTTACAGATGTCGCAATAAACTTTTAAACTCATTTGAAAGTTTGGTTATCATGAGTTGGTCCAGTCAAGAAAAACACTTCTGGGTATACAAAGGAGCTTGAATTTATAGTTGTAAAAAATTATGCTGGGGTTGGACCTTTAATGACTCACCCAAGCTACTAGTCCCATGGGAGGTTCTAGTGGGAGAATGAACTGAGATTGCTAAGGGACAGCTCTGTCTGGCTTCACTCTAGCCACAATATTTACACAATGAAATACTAAATATTGTATAATCATTAAAATAATCACAAAGATAATTTTAAATAAATATTTAAATGTTTCTAAAATACTATCAAATGAAAAGGAAACTCCTAACTCATGTCTATACAATAATCACAATTATATATCCACATACCATGCATACATACTATGTATATACCTGCTCACAGACTGAAGACATAATATTAATAAAAATGGTTGGTATTTAAAAATGGATTACAAGATATTTTTAAAATTCCTTTCTCAATTTGACAGTTGACCTAATTATAAAACCTGAGTTTAAATATAAACCTAAAAGAAAAACTTGTAGAGCACAATTTGAGCTTCAAAGATATAAAGTAGCAGATATACTGTAGATTCACTAGGGTACAACCAAGGAAAAAATAATATGGTTACTGCTCATCCTGATGCCTCTGGTCCTCCTTACCTGAGGGAAGCTGACTATAATTACTGTGGTAATTGTTTTAAAAAATCTGATAAACAGATTTCTCCAGCTTGTCTCAGTAGAAAGAGAGAAAATCAGCTGTATATTCTTTTCTCTGATAGTTACTCAGTTCTCGGCCTTTCTTTGCTAATCTCCCCCACCTTCACAGATGCTCTGTAGTCGAAATTACACAAAAGTCACAGAAAACCTACTCCAAGTCCTGAAGATTACAGCTTGGATGCCGAAAGACATCACACAGAAGCTTTGCTCCATCATCTTGTAGCCGGTTTGATCCTAGATCCAGATGTATCAGGCTCTTGTTGTGCAGAAGACATGTTGAGAGATGTTCACTGCTAAGCGAAGTGAAATGACAACGCCTAAGCCTACGGGAAGGACAATGTGAGGAAATATGGAATCATTGCTCTACTTCCAGGGATTGATATCTTTGAAAAGGTTTCATGTTACACAGTCCCTTATCTACATGCCAAAACTCCATCTCAGATGAAACACCCTCGCTGCTAGCCTGTCTCACCTGGGACACTTAGGTTTACATCCAAGTGGGCTCAAATTGGATTCATGTTCTTCAGAATTTTTCTTACTGTATAAGTCAAACGTTAACCTCTTTACAGTGTGCATAAATATATTACCCTGTTGCAGAAGCATAGAAGAGCAGGCAGATGGAGAAGAACAGGAAAAATCATAATAAAATAAGCACTTTTTGTACATAATAAAAGTGGCATTTTCAGTCAGTAAGGACAAGACATATGACGTCATTAATGATTTTTGTACAACAACTTATATAGAGGGGAAATAAGTTTAAACCTTATAACAAAATAAATTTGAAATAATTTAACATGTAAATGCTAGATCGGAAATAAATTTGGAGTTATTTAACAACACGTAAATGTTAAAATTAAACTATAAAGAGTATGAAAAGATAATATAGTGTATTTTTTTTGAAAAAAGGTATTTCCAATTATGACAAAACTTCTATAAGTCATGAAGCAGAATGTGACTTAACAAAAATTTTAAACTTCTATAATATATTATAAAAATAACCATAAAGAAAGGTAGATATAAAGCAACATGCTGGGAAATTTATTATATAAAATAATAATGTATGTGATATTAATAACCATAAATATAACATATATTACAGAAAACATCAGAAGAAAATTGAACACGTAAAGAGGCAATTCCTGAATATAAAAGGCCCAAAACATTTGAAAAGATGCTCAACATCAAATTGCTGTAAAAGCTATTTTTCAATTATCTAATTAACACTATTCAAAAAGATTGTGGATACCCAGTGAGGGAATTAAAATGCAGGCCCCTAGACTGCTGCTGGGACTATAAACAACCTATCTGGCGGACAATTTAACTATATATGACAAAATGAAAACTCTCACTCATCATTTCCATGCCTAGAAAATTATCTAACAAAAATGATCTGAATAATCTTGCTGTGATGAGCCATACCATGGAATGCTATATTTCTATTCTGAGCCCAGACTCTGGGGCTGGATAGGTATTAAATTTTAGTTCTGAATTCATCATCTGCTTGCCTTAAAAAGTTGCATTATCTTGCTAAGCCTCACATTCCTCACCTGTATCGTGAAGCACCTAGAAATCAGGTAAGCAATTTGACATGATCAGGTACTGTTGTGCAGAATAAACAAATTTAGCACAGGATCCAGAATAAAGACACAATTATTAACAACTATTATTGCAATTATTATCATTATCTTCCTCATTAAGGGTAATAGTAAGGAAAATGCAAAGTACAGAATATGTTCATAATATTTTCCCATTTTATATTTCAAAATGTATATCATATTAGAAGGATGAAAATAGTACACACTTACACAAGGCTCTGTAGAGTACACCCTGGATGTTGCAAGGCATCACTCATAAGCTTTACTCCACCATCTCCCAAAGCATTGTCTGCCAAGCATAAATGTGTCAGCCTTTTATTGCTGATGAGAGCCAAAGAAAGATCCTCACAACCAGCTTCTGTGAGGCCACAGCTTTCTAAGCTGAAGGAGGAACACACATGGGAAGGAATGTGTCAATTTCCAAAATTCATGCTTCTCTTCTCCTTCACAGGTCAATTAGCTGTTGCTTACAAACCCTACAAGGTCTACTACAGAATCAGCCTCAACAAACCTACTTAAATTACAAATTCCACTGCAGCTGTATACAGGGTATGATGAAACAAAACATGGAAGGGGAGAAGAGAAGCCTAGCAAAGAATGAAAATAAGAGGTCAATCTGAAAGGAGGCTGGGTGCAGTGACTCACATCTGTAATCCTAGCACTCTGGAAGGCAGAAATGGGAAGATGGCTTGAGGTCACGAGTTTGAGACCAGCCTGAGCAAGATCCCATCTCTACAAAAAAAAAAAAAAAACCAGAAAAAATTAGCCGGGTGTGGTGGCACACACCTGCAGTCCCAGCTACTTGAGAGGCTAAGGCAGCAGGATCACTGGAGCCCAGGAGTTTGAGGGTGCAGTGAGCTCTGATCACACCATTGCACTCTACCCAGAGTGACAGAGGGAGACTCTGTCTCAACAACAACAACAAAATCAGAAGGGAAAGAAGTGTCGAAAAGTTAAGTAAAAAGGGAGAGAAGTAGAGGAAGAAAAGTAGGGTTCATGTAGAGCTCATCCAGGATTGATAAGTGAGCCAGTTAGTATCATGACCCAAGCAGTTTCCCCATCTGATCATAATTAAGCTATAGAGAACTGAACAAAAGGACTCTACAGAAAACAAAACAGACTCACGACAGTCTCTGTAGGTAACAATTTGGATGTCTTAAGGCCTCACACAACAGTTTCACTCCATCATCCAGCAGATTATTAGTTGACAAATTCAGAAATATCAGGCTCTGGCTTCTGATGAGAGCCTTAGATATATTTAGACAACAAACTACAGTGAGGTTGCAGGATTCTAACCTGGAAAACAATACAGAAAAACAGAAATGACCACTTGTCAGAGAAGAATTACAACCGACACTCTTCCAGCCAGAGGATGAGAGGTTCCCAGTCTTTTGGAGAACTTTGCCTGAAAAATCCAGCTTCTCTCCAAAGAGAGTTATTTAACTAAAGCATGAGGCTCTGCAAGAGAGTTAAGGAGGGGAGGGAAGAGAGCTTGTTTCTCCCATCCTCACCTCCCCAATTCCCTTTGAAAATACATAGGAAAGCATTTAAAAATATCTTCAAATAATATTTTTTAATCTGAGAGGAGTTTCCTCTAACTACAAGTTAGAAGAAGATGGATTGAAGGATGACTGTACCCCTGTACACTCTGACTTCTGAAACAGAGGAGAGATGAACAGGAAGTCAAGAGCAAAAGCTGTCTCCCATGAGTTCATTTATTCGTGGGAGTCAAATCATGCTTTCTGAGGAGGCCAGTTGTTAAGAGTGAAAACAAGAAATAAATCGTAAATAAAATAGTTTCTAAAATAAAGCAAAAAAGGAAGGGAAGTAGAAAAAGCACATGTAGAGCTCTTCAAAATATTCTGAGAGGCTGTTTGGTGACAACTTGTGCCTTGCATGGCTGCGAGTGACACCGGCTATTTGAAATAAGAGTCAGGCAGCAGTAGCACTCCAGGCACCTGGAGTTGCTCTAGGTCAGGGGTGGGGAACTTGAGGCCTCAGGGCCACATGTGACCCTCCACATCCTTCAGTGTAGCCTTTTGACTGAATTCAAACTTCACAGAACGAATGTTCCTTTTAATCAAGGACTTATCAACCTGAGTCACTCAGAAATTGTTTCTCTTCATCAAAATCAGGGTACATAGAGGTAGGAAAAGGAGAAGCTCCCTCCTCAGTTCAGAATTATACCTACAACATGGCCTAAGGGTGAAAAATTTAACTTGCCCTGAAAAGGTGTTATGGACTGAATTGTGTCTCTCCAAAATTCCTCTGTTGAAACCCTAATCCCCTCAATGTGACTATATTTGGAAATAGGGCCTTTAAGGAAGTATTAACTGATCAACACATAAGTGCATATATAAGAATAACATCTATTGGATGTTGGGCAGGGGGGAAGGGGGAGGAGGGAGGAGGGGACGGGTATATGCATACACAAAGAGTGCAATGCGCACCAGGCAATAGGATTGACATATTTGAAACTTGGACTGGGGGGGGGGCAAGGGCAACACACGTAACCTAAACATCTGTACCCACATATTATGCTGAAATAAAAAAAAAAAAGATACTAAAAAAAAAAAAGATTAAATGGACATAAGGGTGGGGCCCTAATCCAATAGTACTGGTATTCTTTGAAGAGGGGGAGACTGGAAGAGTTGGCATACACACTGAAAAGGCCACACGTAAAATATGTACATGTATGTGAGGACATAATGAGAAGGCAAGAGGAAACTAACCCTGCCAGCACCCTGCTCTGGAACTTCCAGCCTCTAGAACTGTGAGAAATAAGTTTAAGCCACTCAGAGTGTTATATTTTGTTCTGGCAGCCTGAGCAGACTAAATCAGAAGGGTATTGTAATCAGCAACCAAGCAGGCAGTTAGGGAAAGAAGGGAAATCTTGCCATTGTGTTTAAACAGAGATCTTCTAAACAGAGAACGATCCCAATATTATGGGACCTGTGGATAAAATGTTAAAAGTTTTACAGAAAAAGAATATCACACTAATGGACAGAAAGTACATGCATATATGAAAAACAGAAAACTGGGAAATAGAAGAAAATGTTTAGAAAAATTTTCTTTATATTTTATGTGTATAGGAAGATGCAGACTTTATGAAACCAGAGTAGCATACCACAAGTAGAGATCAGACTAAGAAACAGAGCAGGTTTAAGATAAAAGAGTGCCATAAAATTAAAAACCTGGGAAAATTTAAATCTTCATTGGATCTAAGTTTAATAAAGAGCAAAATCAAGTCAATGAAAATAAATTGAGAAACTCCCCAAAAAGGAAGGAAAAAAAGATTAAAATGCCAAAAAATAAGTAGGAGTTATATAGGCAAAGAGCTACAACCAATAACTATTAGATGCTCTTGAAAAACAGAGAGAAAGAGAAGAATAGAACCAAAACCACTTAAAAATCAAATTTAAAGAAATCATTTCTGAGAAGAAAAGGGGTGGGGGGCAGAAAAAGGGTGCCAGAAAATGAAAAGGTACTTTCATGGAAAAATGAAAAATATCCTGACATCACTAATAACTAAAAAAAGTACCAACCAACCGGGGAGATGGGAAATGAGTTAAGGTATTGAAGAGTCAGGTTGTCCTTAGACTTCTCATTAGAATACTAAATGCTAGCAAATAATATAGCCAAGTCAAAATTCTAAGAACAAGATGGAGACCTAAAACCCAGGTAAGTTGTCATACATGTAGAAAGGCAATTAAAGGATATAAAGGAGGTCATCAAATATACCTATCATATACACATTTCATGAAAACATTAGTTTAAAATTATATTGGCTAAGAATGCAATGAATCAAAATTAAGATTTTCTACAGTGGGAAAGTTGAGTTTAAGAAAAACAATGGCAGTAGACATTGATAAAAATTAAGTATATAGAATTAAGTCTAAATAATCATTATATTCATGTGTGCTGACATGATCAACAAGTCAAAAGTTCTAAAGGACTCCAAAGTATAAAAATATCTATTCCCTGTAATCCCCGATTAAATTAACATACTGGAAATTATGTGATAGAGGTATGCCAAATGTATTGCCTTACGTAAGAGTTTTAAATGTCTAAATCCTTTTGAATTTCATAATTCAAGCATATGTTTGGGGGAAACATCTGAAGAGTAATAAATAATCACCAATTAAAAACAGGCAATATTTGCAAATTTCTGGACACATATATAAAACAAGAATGAAAGAAAATATATCTCATTTATAAATGAAAAATATAAATACCACTGAAAACATTTAAAAATGTTTTTAACTGTAGACATAATAAATGTTAAATGCTCAGTAGTCCATTTGTTCATAATCTATTTTGCTCTTATCCTTTCCATATTACGAGTTTGAGTTTCTTGAGATTTCTTCTTTCTTAGTGCTAACAGAATTTCAGCTATGGGACCTGCTAACTCTTGATAAATCTCAGCCTCATTTTAAAAAAAGTCCTCTCTTTCCCTTGTAGCTACAAAATCAGAAAATATTTTATAAGAATGATTTTGTTTTATCGTAGTAAGGAAATCTTATACCTAGACTTTAGAAATTGTTGCTGCATCTTGTGAAAACAACCCTTTACTACTAAGTCAGATATTTTTATCAATTATTTAATAATGTGTCACTCTTATAACATTCAAATTGATATTTCTGAGTTCCCAAATTTTACAAATATTGAAAAGATTTTGTCAAATCAGAAAAAAAGATCATTGGCACTCTCCTCTCACATGCATAGAGTAATAAAAAATACTTAACTCTTTTTTTCTAGAGTTTGGAGATCTTATTTATATTAACATCTAACATCAGTCAACAGTGATTCAATCAAAAGGGAAGCTAAAAGCTGAGGACTGTGGCTCCAAACTAATCCCTACATATGAGCCACCATAACAGACAGATTAACTTATAGCTTAGGTCCTTCTGAGGAGTCAGCCCAATAGTCTTTTAATAGAACCACTAAAACGAGGCCCTTGACTGGAAATCCAAAAGCCCCTGAAAAGTAAGCAAATTATAATTTTTCTCCTTTTTGTTGTCCTTATTGATTGCTGTAACTCTGACCAGCTGTCATTGGTTATAGGTCCATAAAGTGGTCCCAGATGCAGTTGACTCAGTGGAAGGAATCCGTGTTCCATCTATCCAGAATAAGCTCTCAAGCTTGAGAGTTAGAGTAGAATTTTATCTGATGCAAGATGCTGGAGCTTTCTTTATGAGTTGAGCCGTAGTGGAGTCATCTCTCTCTCCTGTGCTGCTAGAAGACCAGGGATCAGAACACTGCTATCACTTGAGAAGGGGCCATTTCTCAGTAAGGAGGAACTACTATTGCCAGAGATGAGCTCTATAGGAGCTCAGCGCAGCTGTGTGAATATATTTTTCTCTTATGCAGATGTATAATTTCCAAGTTTCCCCCCCCCAAAAAAAAAAAGAATTTTGTAATTTTGTTTTTTGAGTGAAATTATGTTTCTGACATGAATTAGAAATTAAGAGACAACAGGAGAGAGTTGTTGCTGAAGCAATATGGTTGCAGAAGCTGTTCCCTAAGACTCAGTATGAATGTACCACAGGCGACAAAGAAACAGTGTTTCCAAGAGAAGGAGCCTTTGGGTTAATAGGATAGGCTCCAAGGGCCTATTCTAAATCAAGGTTAACCATTAGATAAATTAATTTGTTCTGTGATTTGAGATTTAAATGACAACTACATGCCTCCTCCCTGATTTTACCGCAGTAAGAAATAAAGATGCAAACGTGGTTTTTTAGATCACTTAAGGCTCTTTCTTTAACAAGAAATCTAAATTAAAGAATTTATGTCTCTTACAATTCCCTTGTTGAACATATAATTATTACTTATATTAATACTTAAAAGTATATAAATATATATGAGTATATAATCAAAATGAGCTAAATAAATGATCAGCATCTTTATAAATTGAAATCTTATGTATCTTGAAATCAGAGAATATTGTAAATATTTTATACTATCTGGGTCAGGTTTTTAAGTATCATATTGTTTTGCTATATTCTTAGTTATCAACAGTGGTTATATTATCCTTAATGTTAATTTAGTTTCCAAACTTATTTATTGATTTTGAACCTTGGAATAATATTTTAAAAATGAGTAAGCAATCTATGTTTATCCAAAGATTTCTAGAAGTTAAATTTCAAAGAAAGAAAATAAATTATATTTTTACCACACAATTTTTTACCCATTTTTTCTTCACAGTATTCAAAATAAGAAAGCAAAATCAGTCTTATATTCCATATTATTTCTGTTTAAAAAGTTAAAGTTTAAACCTTTTAATTATATTTCATTTAAAACCTACAGTCCCCATTCCCTGGGCCACTGACCGGTACTGGCTGATGGCCTGTTAAGAACCAGGCTGCAGCATAGAAGAGGGTGAGCTGGCCAGGCAAGCAAAGCTTCATCTGCATTTACAGCAACTCCCCATCACTTGCATCACCACATAAGCTCCACCTCCTGTCAGTTCAGTGGAGGCATTAGATTCTCATAGGAGCTCTAACCCCACTGTAAACTGCGCATGTGAGGGATCTAGGTCGCCCGCTCCTTATGAGAATCTAATGTCTGATGACCTGAGGTGGAGCTGAGGCGATGATGCTAGCCCTGGGGAGTGCAAATATAGATTCTCATTAGCAACGAGGTTTGACTGTACAATAAATGTAATGCGCCTGAATCATCCCAAAACCATCTCCATCCTTGTCCATAGAAAAATTGTCTTCTATGAAACCGGTCTCTGGTACCAAAATGGTTGGGGACCACTGATTTAAACCTTATTTTGTATGATTATGAAGCCATGTATACACACATATCAAGGTTTGTTAAAGTTAATGAATAAAAGAAACATTTTGTAATGGAGAAGAGAGGGCTGGTGGTTTAGTTTCAACTCAAGTCTCTGCTCACAGGGTAATCCGCCCAGGTAGCAGAACTTCTGGTTTTAAAGTGTGTACTCTCACGTCTCCAAATCTGGTCATATTTATGACTCATTATGTACTTCATGATTGTAAATAACTATTATAAACCAAGAGAGTTCCTCACTCCTGGAGAAGCAAAACTTTCTACTGGTTCATATGCTATCTACCTATTATATAATATTTTACTCAAGTTGATGACACAGACAAGGCTGTGGATATTTGCCATTCTTAGGCACGTTCCTCTTATCCAACTATTTTAGATTCTCCCTTCTGGAATATTAGTCCTCTAATTCAAAATCTTTGAAGTTGAGAGTGTTTTGCATTTATACCATTTTGGCCTCCTCCAAGTGGCTTTTGGTGGAATCAACAGTCACTCTCTCTCCTCATGTATAAACCTATAATGGCAGAGCATACGTCAACTAAGAAGAGATTCTGGGCACAATTAGGAATTACTGGTATACCCCAAGGTTTCTGTTTTCTGTTTTTTCCCCCTACTTGCCCAAAATATTTTAAGAGCTAACCTATTATCAGGCTCACAATGTGGAAAAAGTTATCAAGATGAGGAGAGTAGATCTTTCTCCCCTTGAGGGAGAACCTTTAATAAATACTAAGTGAAACATTCCTGTGAACATTAGTGATTGTGTGTTCCTTTTCAGTATGCTCAGGTACAGGGGCTGAAATGAGTCTCTGCAATTTAAAGTTTCTAAAAATATTTTATTTTCAAATTTTCAAAGTTCTTACAGTAACTGGGGATCATACTTTGCAAGGCAGACTGGCAAAGACATACTTTCACTACCCACATTATCTAGAATCAGGGAGAGTAAAACATTGAAATGAAATTCTGAAAAGTTAAGCTCAGGATGATCTATGCACAAATCATACTAAGGAGGACATTCATACTGTCTATGGCTCTTAAAACATGAGATCTAAAGCAAACAGAAAGCTGGAACTTTCCACATGTGAAATGTTAATAGGAGGCCTACTAGACCACTGGTCACTCTCCAGTGGCCATCCACACTGGGAGAACATTCAATCCTACATAATGCAGCATTAGATTATTATGAACCTTTGATGACTTCTGCCAAAGCATTTTATTCACTGGTGCAAGGATCCCTATGAATTGACCCACACACATAGTTTCCTTCTTGAAAGCCTGGCAACTAGACCTATATTAAGATGCATCGGTGGAAGACATTATTCAAACCTCAGCTAAAAAGGAGGGATCTTACCAAGTTCTGCTGAACTGCAAGTGCCAAGGCTTTTTTTTCCCTTAGATCCACAGCTCCCACTGTAAGAAAACATCTTTTCCTCCATTTAACAGCTTTTTGCTACAGGTATGTATTATTTTTAGACATAGGAACCAGTGACATACCTCTCACCTGGGTTCCAGACAAGAGGTGCAGGTTACAGAAAATTCCGCATAATGTCTTAAAACTACTACCCATCTGGTAAAGTCTCTGACACATGGCCTACTGGCAACTGAACTCAACCCATGTTGAATTATATTCAACTTTCCAGACATGCTGTAAGTGAATTCCATCTTGTAAAAACTATTTAGAGTTTTTAAAAATTCCAAGATGGTCCTATTTCATATTTC
The DNA here is from genome assembly GCA_963575035.1 of Avahi laniger. Lineage (NCBI taxonomy): Eukaryota > Metazoa > Chordata > Mammalia > Primates > Indriidae > Avahi > Avahi laniger. The sequence continues at coordinate 2,496 of CAUYSK010042714.1, read as the reverse complement.
ACCTATTATTCCTATACCTGGAATATAATTTGCTCCCCACAAATACAAACCACCTTGGCCCTTCAAGCATCACTCCCCCAGAACTGAGCCCAGGGATTACAAAAACTTCCAAGGTAAAATTTACTGTAATGATTTGTTTTGTTTGTTTTAGTTTTGTCAACAACTGATTTAATTGCCTTGTATTAGAAAATGAGATCTTTCTTAAAACCTGTTACACGATGTGGAGACCAAGTATGATTGCTACTCCTTTCACATTCATAGAGAAAGAAAAATCAGCCGAAGGGTCACCACTAAGATCAATAGTGTGTGACAGCGAGCAAGGGCCTTGACAGTTGACATTTGCCACACTGTTCTTTCTTAACTTTCTGGGCTGGTCACTGAGCTGCAGTTATACGTTGAGGGGAACTCACTATCCAAAATCAAGTGAAACAGAGCCTGCCCCAGCACTGTCCTTTGTTACCATTAGTGCCTTCTTTTCTAAGAGAGTTCAGAGATACAGTGACTCTATTCCAGCACTGAAATATGAAAAGTGTTAAATGTTTATAAATTCTGGCTCTTCTCTCATTCCGCCGCCCCCAGATTTAGGAGATAGAGACACAGAACCACTCAATAAGAACTCTTCAGTGAGGGGATGGGAGGAGTGAGAAGCCCCACCAGGAGGAAATCAGCCTGATTCTACTGATCCCTGCAACTCCATATAACAAAAGTGTATTTAAGCTAGCCCTGTGAAGAGCAAGGCCAGGCTGTAAGAGTCTATTTGGACAGACAAATGTCTCAATTATCATAAAAACCTCAAGACTTACCTCAGTTTCTGTAGTTTACACTCCGGGTGTTTCAAGGCTTCGCATAGTGACTTGACTCCATCATCCCCTACGTCACTCCCTTTCAGGTCGAGATGCAGCAGATTCTGGTTGTGAATCAGAGAACTAGAGATATCCTGACAACCATTTACAGGGAAAGTGACAGATCTCAACCTTTGGAAGAAAAACATGCAGGAGGAATTACAAAATCATCTCTGTCCCTGGTTACAGCATCCCAATTTTTTCTAATCTAATTCTTGGATATTGTTTGAATATTCTATTATCTTATTCTCATCTCTCATCCCATTCTGGGTTTCTCATATTCCAGGTCAGATCATAAATCTGAGTTTCAAGACATTACTTAGAAAAACAACAGGCTTACAAGTTTGATTTCCATTTATATCCTGACAAATAACACTCTAAACTTTTTTTTTAACCTTAAAGGAAAATAAGGTGATAACATCAGGAATACAGAAAAGGAGCCTCCTAATTCTTCATCCCAGAAATAACTACCAAAAATTATCCAGGACTATTCCACATATGCAATAACAACATTAATTCACAATATTTAAATCTTTTAAATGATCAATTATTTGATGTGCACCAATAGCAAAACACATTGTTGCAAAATATGCCCTGTCACCTTGTTGACTCCATTAGGGATAAAGAGGTAGCCAAAGCAAAATATTAAGTAAGTTACAACTTGCCAACCCTAGCCAAGCACACACAAGAAAATAAAAATTTTGCCCATATAGTGCACTAACATCCTCATCTACTAAAAATGCCTAAGGCATTCATTAAATAGAAACTGAAAGCACAATCTCACTTGTTAGGGAAAAGGAATCAGAGTAAGGCCACACTAAGGGAGCAAAGACTGAGAATAGCTGTCATGGTATTATCCCCCAAGGGACCCCTGTATTCTGAAAGAGGAAGCCATATAACCCAAAAGGTGGCATTGGCTATTGTGAAGATCTGGATTAGTGACATCCAGTGAAAGGACAATGTAGGGAAGATATTTAGAGATGAGTGAAAAGGACTTCCAGGAACCCCTTAATCATAACACATATCCAATTGCCTTACCACATCTCTATGCAAGCCCAGACCTACTTTAGTCACTAAAAACACAGATTCTGAGGAAAAGATTTGGTGAGAAGCTTGACAACCCCCCCAAAAAAGAACATCTATTTTCAGTGCTAATGGAAACAAAGATCTATCATTTGTTCAGCATTCAGCACCAAATGAACCTTGGGCTCATTGACAGGCCAAAAATACAGAGGAAAGCAGGATCCTTTCCAGCTCCTAGGAGAGCCAACAGACAAGAGGGTAAGAGACATATAAATGAGCAAATTTTAAAAAGTGATAGAGTATCCAGAATCAAATTATGATAAAATAAAATTTGTAAAAGACAGGTAACAGCAAATGTTGGCAAGGATGAGGAGCAGTTGGAACTACTGCTGGTGGGACAATATAATGGTACAACCACTTTGGCAGACAGTTTGGTGATATCTTAAGAAGTTAAACAAGCATCTATGAACTAGTAATTCCATTCCCAGGTATTAGCCCAAGAGATGAAAACATGTGTCTTAAAAAGAGACTTGTAAAGAATAATCATAGTGACCATATTCATAACAGCTAAAAAGTGGAAAAACCTGGGAGTCTATTACAAAAAAAATGAACAAATTGTAGTATATTCATT